>OU342736.1:494419998-494716346 GCA_910589765.1 Avena atlantica | reverse complement strand
TCAAATCAGACCTTTGTTAGTCGCCATCTTTATATATTTGAAAACCTTATCATACCTCCATTTGATATGTTTCGACTTTCATATAAGACCATATCTTTGCAGCATCTGATCTTTATTTGGTTATACAAAGACTAGCAATGCTGAGATGTTGTAATAAGATAGGACGGCTGGTCTCAATTTTGAATATTGGTTGCATGATTGCTTACATGTTGGAAATCACACTCTTGGTAAGCCCTCTTCTAAAATGGAATATGTGTGACGGTGGTTTGCACTGCAATCCTGTGGCATACATGTTTAATTTCCTTATACTTGGCTTATTGTTTTTTTTTACTAATACTTGACTTATTCTAACCTAGACATACTTTTCAGCAACTATAAGTATTACCATAGGAATGTTTAAAAGGTTAAACCTTATTTGGAAATACTAATAAAGTATAAAATATTTTCTTTAGGGACGGCTCATATTATCTGATAACGCGAACCTTGTTATATTGTCATCTATTTTGGGCATTGTATGAAAGGTACATATACGTTGTTATATTATCATCTGTTTAGGCCAGAACGTGCATGTGCACGTGCTCGATTACTAGTACTAACACAAAGATACACAACTTGAAATTATGTGGAACGAGGAGATGAAGAGGATAAAGATCGAGGCGAACTTGGGGCCCCGACTGTTCTTCCTCTAGCTCTGCCACCGATAGTCTGTTGTTTGTTAGTAATCTTGCAGCAGGATTTATTAGAGCATCTTCACTGACGTTCCCAGAACGCCGATCTCAGGGCGAATTTTAGGTCTGAACGTAGAAAATTGGCCCGGTCGCGTTTTTAGGACCCCGTTTTCGTTTGGATTTGGACCAACTTTGGTCCGAACTTTTCAGACCATTCTCAGGATCCTGGAAACGTCCTGGGAACGCCGGACGAGCGAATTCGAAGAAAAACAGACGGCGAGTGGACCCGCGCGGTCAGCGACAGAAACCGAGTCGTCGTCATCCTTCCGTCTCGGAACCCCGCGGAGGACCGCCGGACATTAACTACATATCGGTTCGGCCACACGTCGCCATAATGTCGCGCCATCGCCGCCTCCTCGACTCCTGCGATGGACCGGCGGCCAATAACTTCCTGCTTTTCCCCTTTTCTCGCCCTCGCCTCTACACCCCTCCCGCCCTCGTTGCCCACCTCGGCCTATGAAAGTTGTACCCCTCGCCGTCTCCCTTCACACTCTCTCACAGCGCTCCCAACTCTGGCGAACTCCAATCGCTCGCACCTTTCCACTTCTACAACTCCGGCGAAAAGCCATGGCCGAGAGATTCTCCGGCGACACCGCGGCGGCGAACGGCTTCGGCCGCCGCACGCTGCAGCCGTGGGAGGCCCAGATGCTCCTAGACGCGGGCTATATGGCGCCGCCGGACATTCGTCTCCCCCCGGCTGGAATCTCAGCGCCGGCGGGATCCTGATTCCGTCGGTGCCGACCGATGAGGACACCGTCGACGAGATCCAGGCGGCTATCGCCGCCATGGAAGACCCAAATCTCGCCGAGGATCCGGGCAACCTGGTCTTCTGGGAGCAGTTTTTCACCGATAGGCGGCTCCAGGAGCTCGCGCGCCACAAGGGGCCGTCGGGCTCGTCGCCGAAGCGCAGCAATGCGGCGTCGCGCCGCCGCTGGTGGAGCGCTCCCGGACGAACGCTTGTCGCCGTGCTGGAGCACATCCACGCCGGCAACAACCCCCGCCTCGGCATGTAGAAGTGGAAGTCCGGCGTCGGCATCGGCGTCAGCCACGGCGGCGGCATTTTTATGTTTTCCTAGTTTAAATTTGATTATAATATATATACCCTCGCCTAATTAATGAAATCCGTGTATTCGGCCAAATTTCGCCGTGTTTAACTGAATTTTTGCCGGGAATTCAGTCTGATAACACGAGTGGGAAACTCGGCATTCCCAGACCAAAACCGAGTTTCGTCCGGCTCAAATTAGGCCCGAATTAGGTCCGTATTTCGGCTTAAGAACGGCCACTCTTAGGAATACTAACTTCTAGCATGCCAATAGGACCGCAATGCTTCTCGACACACATGCACAGGCACACATTGAAAGGAAACGAATCACTTTGAACAAAGTAAACCTTTTGCCGTGACGGAATGCTCGTGCGAAATCATCGGGCACAAGGCAAAAACCTGATTTCCCCGTAGTGTGTGTGTGTGTGATCTCCATATGCTTCTTGTATTTGAGCATATCTAGTGTATTTTCCTAAAATAATCAAAGCAGTGTTTTCTGTTAATAAAGCTAGATTTGAACTAACGAGTCAATCGTCCACGTCTTGTCGTCAATAGGTTTTGATTTCTTCTTTTGCAGTAACAAAAAATCAGTCGTCGAGACAAGGGAAACGATTATCAAATTTTAAAATGCACGCGTGCTAAAACACTGGCATAGGCACGAGTACACACTGCACGCTGGTGTAAAGCTGACAGCGCCGTTTTGTTTATGGTTGCTGGTCCCTGGTTTTGGGAGTGCTGAACAAATATAGTACCAGAGACAGAGATAAGATTAGTGAAGCTATACTAGCTTAGCGTGTGATGTAAAGTGGACGCGCGCGCGTACGTGTAGCCTGTCCATATGGAGTGGAGTGCAAAGGTCCTGATGGAGCAACTATATATCTATCGTGAGTTTGTCCCTTGCATGATTCTGATTTGGTGAGTGCGAGGTGTTTTGGTGAGTGCGAACACTCTAGGCCTTGCAGCGGCGTTCATGAACGATGTTGAATGGGAATCTTCCAACGAAAAGAATGCATATATGCATGCATGTATGCATGTATTCACGTGCTTCACAACTCAAGAGGTGATATATGATATATTCCCTAAGTTGCTGGATTTAAAATGTTATGTGGGAACCTTCCCCGTAATTAACCCATGTAGTATTGTCTAGGGCCGGCGGTGGTGGTGGTTGATGGCGAGATGTCATCGTGTGCCTTTGATCGCTTTGCCATGATGCGCTTGAGTGCAAGTTTTAGTCTCCATATCTAGATAAGTTTTAGTGCTTGATATAGATATATCTAGATAAGTTTTAATGTTATACATCCGTATCTATATAAATTTGAGTCAACTAATATGAATCAGAGGGAGTAGTTTCTTTTCTTAAATTTGAGTCCACTGTATAGGAAGCCACCTCGATGTAGGTAAGACGTTTTCATCTAAAGACTGCGGTTTCTTTCATTCCATACGTGCCAAAGAACGTATAGCAAACGTCCAATGAGTATCAATTTGATATTAATATTTTCATTTATATTAAAAGGTTAGATATGCCTGTATCTAGATAAGTTTTAGTGTTTGATATAGATGTATCTAGACAAGTTTTAGTGCTAGATATATCCGTATATATATATATTTGAGCAATTAATATAAATCTGAGGGAGTAGTTTCTTTTCTTAAATAATTTGGTTTTGTGTATCCTCGATGACCCGGCTTGCTCTTTTGGTATTAAGTCGTTGCATAAACCAAATGTACTTGATATCGATTTTATTTTGAGCAACCGGCATGAGTACTGTCTATTATATTAGTAGAAGGAAAAAAAATCTACTGTATAGAAAGCCACCTCCATGTAGGTAAAACGTTTTCATGTGAAGACTGCGGTTTCGCTACGAAAATTTATCCCGGCTCCACTACCTATTGAGTACATGTTTGAACAAGTGTGCCAACAATGTAATATTTTCAATCACATTGTTGTTTTGAGATTTTTGCCACGTAACTTCTATGAAACCTATACCCACAAAAAAACTTCTATGAAACCTGAATCTATGATTTTTTTTATGAAATGGCTTAGGCAAATACTTTTTTTTAAAAAAAAGAGCATATATTAATATCACACGGATATCAATTACACTCAGCCTCTGCAACAACACATACCCTATTGACAATACAGATGCACATAGCCAACAAAAAGAAATAAGAATTACAAAAAAGAAAAGTCCCGCTAAGGTAATCTGATTCTTAGCAGGAGCGACACTACCACCACCAAAAACAACACCATAAGTCCAACCCCTCGAAAAGCGACGCCTTCAAGAAGGAAACAGTGCACAAGCGTTATCATCGTCCGATCAAAGATCTTAGGTTTTCATCCTGAAGAAAGTCCCCACTCGCAAAACAATGCCTTCTGCAAGACCATTGCTAGGCACAACCACTTAAGGCCAGATCTTGGGTTTTCACCCTGCAAGGTAAGACTGTGAACTCCTCCTGTAATGTCTCCTCCTTTAACAGACGCTATTGCGAGTCACAAATAACCAAGCCATATCCTCGTCGTCATAAAGACTCAATCCACCATAGCTAGCCCACGTGTCTCTAGCTTCATGACATTCTCCGCATCTGACTTCACCATATGTATCATCAAAGACATGTCACATGATGGTGATAGGTAGCAGAGCTTCACCACGCTCACACTGAAACCAAACGGCCAGCAAAAAAACACAGGTGCGCATGACCAAATTCCTTTCGATCCAGCAAGCTCCAGGCATATGCGCCCATGGGAGTTTACCGGCGAAGCCTTCCGAAACCGGCCACTTCGGCCAAATGTTATGTGGGAACCTTCCCCGTAATTAACCCATGTAGTATTGTCTAGGGCCGGCGGTGGTGGTTGATGGCGAGATGTCATCGTGTGCCTTTGATCGCTTTGCCATGATGCGCTTGAGTGCAAGTTTTAGTCTCCATATCTAGATAAGTTTTAGTGCTTGATATAGATGTATCTAGATAAGTTTTAGTGTTATACATCCGTATCTATATAAATTTGAGTCAACTAATATGGATTAGAGGGAATAGTTTCTTTTCTTAAATTTGAGTCCACTGTATAGGAAGCCACCTCGATGTAGTTAAGACGTTCTCATCTGAAGACTGCGGTTTCTTTCCTTCCATACGTGCCAAAGAACGTATAGCAAACGTCCAATGAGTATCAATTTGATATTAATATTTTCATTTATATTAAAAGGTTCCAGAGAGACCTTGATTACTTGATTTAGTTACCATGCAGGCATCACGCACCCCTCCTCCTCGAAATGCATTCTCTTTTTCTAGCAATCAGCAGGAACTCTATCTTTTATTAGGAGATAATTGGCTAGTTTGGAAGGAAACCGGCCAAATCCGAAACAGACGTATATACACATGGGTCCGATTAAAAGGGGAAGACCAATAAAAACCCAAGCGGCACCGTATTTAGGAAAAACCGGCAAAACCCATCAGGCCACACTACCTAGCTCGATTAGGTTTGGAGCACCGTCGAAAGACACAAGCACAATGGCAACAACGGACTCTACGAAAATTTATCCCGGCTCCACTACCTATTGAGTGCATATTTGAACAGGTGTGCCAGCAATGTAATATTTTCAAACACATTGTTGTTTTGAGATTTTTGCCATGTAACTTCTATGAAACCTATACCCACAAAAAACTTCTATGAAACCTGAATCTATGAGTCTTTTTTTATGAAACGGCTCAAGCAAATACCTGTTTTAAAAAAAAGCATATATTAATATCACACACCCAGCCTCTGCAATAACACATACCTATTGACAATACAGATGCACATAGCTAAAAAAATAGAAGAATTACAAAAAAAAAAGTCCTGCTACAGTAATCTGATCCTTAGCAGGAGCGACACTACCACCACCAAAAACAACACCATAAGTCCACCCCTCCAAAAGCGACGCCTTCAAGAAGGAAACAGTGCACAAGTGCTGTCATCTCCCGATCAAAGATCTTAGGTTTTCATCCTAAAGAATGTCCTCACTCGCAAAACAATGTCTTCTGCAAGACCATTGCTAGGCACAAACAATGAAGGCCAAACCTTGGATTTTCACCCTGCAAGTGTAAGACTGTGAACTCCTCCTGTGATGTATTTCCCTCTAATAGACGCTACTGCGAGTCACAGATAACCAAGCCAGATCCTCGTCGTCATAAAGACTCAATCCACCATAGCTAGACCACATGTCTCTAGCTTCATGACATTCTCCATATCTAACTTCACCATATGTATCATCAAAGACATGTCACATGATGGTAACAGGTAGCAGAGCTTCACCATGCTCCCACTAAAACCAAATGGCCAACAAAAAAATACAGGTGTGCATGAACGAATTCCTTCCGATCCAGCAAGCTCCAGGCATATGCGCCCATGGAAATTCACCGGCGGAGCCTTCCAAAACCAACCACTTCGGCCAAATCAATGGAGACACGTATCAAGTAGATCTCCAATGGGCCTCCCCCCTTGCGTGTTCAGCCCGTGAGCTCTGGCTCCTCAGTTGTCCCTTGCAACGGGCCTGCCCGACCTGTTTCCCCTGTTATTTTTTCTGGCCGACGTGTGTCAGTTCCACCCCGTGAGCAGGTTGTCCGTATCCTTCCCCTAAATCCCGCTGCCTCTTCTGCGCCCCGCCCTCCTCGCAGTCGCCGCTCGCCGCTCTGCCTCTCTCTCCTCTCCCCTGGCATCCTCCCCGTGCCCTCTGGTCCGTTGCCCTGGCATGTTCACTGCGCCCGTGAGCCGCCCTTCCCTCCTCCTGCTGGTGAGTTGTTGCTCCCAATTTCTCCCCGCCCCTCTGCTCCCCTTCTCCTTTCGTCCTCCGCCTCCCCCTCTGGTCAACCTTTCCCCTTCGGGTGCGTCGATGCTCGCGCCGCCGCCGATGGCTCCTCTCCCCCTACCTATTCTCAGGTGACCGCCTCGCCCGTTAAGGCCACTCCCCCAGGCCTCGACAGACTCCTTCTCCTCTCAACCCCCTTGTTCCGCGTTGCCATCGCTGCTTAGCTTCTGACCACTTCATTGCGGACTGCCGGGACCCTCTCCGTTGCCGGCGCTACCGCCACTCTGGTCATCTCGAACGTGAGTGTAAGATCTCTCCTCCCGCATCTCCTTTCACATCCCCATCACTGTTTCCTCACGCCCCCTCTTCCTTCTTATCAGCTGTTCCTATGGCTTCCCTCGATGAAGCCCCTGCTTTGGCTGCCGAGGCTGCCGCATCGGCGGGCGAAAGGGGGGTGGCCCCTTTGTTCTGTGCGCTGCTTTGCCCAGGACCATTGCCGTTCAGTCTGCCGTCTGGTGGTTCCGGCTGCGTCCGCTTCGGCCGACTCTGAGGACGAAGAAGACCCAGAGGAGCTGGTGTTCGACGGCTCCAGTGGCGAGGATGAGCCGCCGGCTGCAGGGGGAGGAGGCCTTCATCCCCATTGATGATGCCCTTGAGTTTCTCCCTGCTCCTGACGCCCTGGCCCCGTTACCTGATGCTGAAGACTTGGAAGAGCCTTACCGCCCCGACGCCATCGATGTCTACATGCCGCATGTCCACTTGCCTCACTTTGAGAATCTGGCATATGCCTTCATCTCTCCTCCCATGCCAAACTCTGATTCTCTGATCCTCCAAGCGGCTGATTTAGGTTGTGGCCCGGATCGTGTCTCTCTGCTCTCCTCGTCCCGTGGATCTCGGCTTGCTGTTTTCTCTGAGCCCTACGACCGAGAGAATGCAGTCAACCATGGCCCCTTCCTTGGCCGTGAAATTTCTGTCCACTTTGAGCGTCATGACGAAACAGACAACTGTTTCCTCTTTGAGCACGAGACTCTAGCTGCCTTGGCTATCGAAGATTTTCCCCTTGAGCACTGGAGTAGGGAGCACATTATCCACTTCTGGCCCTTATGCAAATCCTCATACTATTGATCCTATCTGTCTCACTGGCCTAGACTATTCAGCTGTGCTTATCACTGTCAAGGCCGAGACCATTCATGATATTCCTGCTGACCTTCATGTCAAAAACCACTGCAGCATTGGCACCATTGGCCGCATCTCCATCATTGACTATGAAGATCTGGCTGGCGGCTCTGATCCTCCATCTGATCATGGGTTCTCTCCTGTTCCCGAAGCCTACTCAGATGCAGAGGATCCTGAGGTTATTGAACTTGAAGGTGGAGCTGGCTATGCCGACGTTCTTGCTGCCCTTGGTGCCCCTCCTCCTGGAGTTCCTCAGGGTGAGCCCTCTAGCGCCGCTCCTGCTGCCTCCCTGGTTACAAATGCTCTTGCAAATGCTCCTCCTCTCCCTATTGCCGCCGGCGAACCTCTTCGCTCCAAGCCAAAAAAGGTGGTCTTCAAATTACATTTTGGCTTCTTTGACATCCTTGTTCTAGGTTCGCTGGGTGAGCATGCCGCCTTCCGCATCCCTATGCGCCGTGCCTCTTCCTTCCCTGGCTGTAAAGGGCTGATGGTTGTTAACTTCTCCGCTGCCTCGGTGGGTCTCATTCACTCCATTGCTGACGTCGGCCCTCTCAAAAGGCGCACGCTCACTGTTGATGTCATTGCTCGCGGCCTCCCTCCGCGGCAAGAAAACGAAGTGTCGCTCACCTTCGCCTTTGAGTTGTTGTTGGGCAAGGTTTCAGAGCTTGCTTCTACCTCTGTTGAGGTTGCCGACCCTCCTTCTGCTGACTCTCCCCAGCCGACCTCTGAAGCTGATGCCGCCCCTCTGATTGTGGCCGCAGTTGATCCTCCTGATGCTGTTGTGCCCCTTCCTGTTGATGCTCGGACTGGCGCCCCTTTTCCTTGGTGCTGGACTCTGTGCCTGCGCAAGCCACGATCTGGCCTCAACCTCCTAAGAAGAGCTTTGAACCGCGTCGCAGCTCTGATTCGCGCTTGGCGATTCAGGTACTTACATCTCTGTCCTTCAGCGGGCCTCCCTTCGCAAAAAAGTCAGATTAGAAGGCTCAGGCAAGCAGGAGCCCTGTCGCCTTGGCGAGCTCCCTGCCTCTGATCTTATTGCAGTCGCTCTCGCAGATGGCGAACCTCTTCCTGACCGTGATGTTCTCTTGCTTGCAGACGCTTGTGACATAGCTGCAGCTGAACTAGACGGGCCTGTTCCTTCTGACCCGGAGCTTGCCTGTTCTCCATGATTAGATGGCCTACTCCTGTCCAGGCCATTATCGCCATCCTCCCCGCTTCTTGCAAGGCCTACCAGGAACCCTCCAGATGTTGTGCTTTCTCCTTACGACCTCCTGATCCGGCGAAGTTGGCTCTGCGAACTTTATTTTTCCTCGCCCTTTTTAGCTTCCCTATTCGTGGCGTGAGTGCCCCTGTAACCGATATTAATTCTAAGACTTCTGCTACTTTTAATTTGAGGAGACCTACTATCCTTTACAACGTGCCTCTTTTTTGCTCTATGTTGTGCACCGATCCTTATGTTAATTAAGCTACTCTTTGCATCCTGGAACGTCCGAGGTCTTGGACGCAAGCAAAAGCGTGATGATGTTCGAGCCGCCATTGACACTTTCCTTCCCTCTATTCTCTGTCTTCGGGAATCTAAGCTCTCTTCTATCTCTTCTTTCTTTGCCTCCACTTTTCTCCCTCCCTCCCTTCGCTCCTTTGTCTTCAAACCTTCTGATGGTGCCTCTGGAGGTATCATCACGGCTTGGGATGCCTCCTTGGTCGATCTCGTTTTTCACTCCATTGATGACTTTTCTATCACCACTACCTTTGCTTTCCGCTCTGACAACCTCCTCTTCTCTGTTATTAATGTCTATGGTCCCTGCTTGCATGCCAAAAAATCCCTTTTTCTTTCCTCCCTTGAACTCATTTTGTCCACCCTTTCTTCTCCGGTTTCTGTTCTGGGAGACTTCAATCTAATCCGCTTGCCCAAAGAAAAATCTAATGATAATTTCAATATGGTTGAAGCTTCTCTCTTTAACGATTTTATTCTCAACGCTGGGATTATGGAAATTCCCTTGCTTGATCGCCAATTTACTTGGTCTAATCAACAAACCCCCCCTATTATGGCTAGGCTAGATCGTGTTCTTGTTAACAATAGTTGGAGTTTGGCCTTCCCTGATTCTACTTTAACCTCCTCTGCTAGACCTACTTCCGACCATATTCCCCTTCACCTCGAGGCCTCAACTAAGGCACCGTTCTTTACTTGTTCGTGCTTAGTCTTGTGCTAGGTTGTACTCGTTTGATATATAGGTAAATTCACCTTAGTCGCATACTCTAGAGAATTTACCTTTCATGTTAAACCCTAACTTGAAAAAGAAGAAAATTTGAAGTAGCACCTATTCACCCCCCTCCCCCCTCTAGGTGCCCATACGATCCTTTCAACTGGCACAACCTCCCGCAACTGCTTCTCCTGGCATCTTCGCGAGGACGAAGGTCTATGGTGCAAGGACCCCGGAGCAATGGATCTGGACACTACCGTGGTATCCCCTCGATCAGGGATGTTAGCCAAAAAGCAACTCAAGGTGGCATCACCTAGAGGCAGCGAATCACACGACCCCGAACCTTGGTTCATCGCAGGAGGCACATGGTGGCCGAACCTTTCTCTGGCTTCAACGACACTGTATGTGGGATAACCATAGCCCTCTAGGGTCCATGGATCAGAGATGGTGGCGGAACCAACCACACCAACCTCATGGTTGGTTGTGATCTTGCCAACAGCGTGTTCGGGATGCGAGGTTGTCGGTAAAAACTTCGGTCATGGCGAACAATGGCGGCTTCTTTGCGTCATTACCTTGTTAAAGACATATTTTCTGCAGCTCACGAGTTCTTCCTCGGGCTGCTTCGAGGGAAACCCAAGATCTGGGTCTTCTAGATCGGGTGATGGCGGTACCCAACACTATTCTCTCTTTCAGGGGCATCTTTTTTGGAGCAATTATTGTCTGGTAGGAACCTAAGGTGGAGCTTCATGTTTTCTTCTAAGGAAAATTTTATTTTTGACACACTAGTATTTTCCCATTTTGTTTTTGCCACTCTAAATGTTGACATTTTGCTTTTGGCCCACCGGTTTTTGGTAATTCATCTATTTTGCTATCCATGGCGCAAAAACAAAATGAAAATGGTGAAACTTCATTTTGCTTTTTTCTCATTTGGTTGTTGTCTTGTTTTTTTTGCTTTTGCCCTTCAATGGGGGGGGGGGGGAGGGGGAATGGGGCAAAAGTAAAATGTCAGAATTTGGAGTGCCAAAAGCAAAATGGCCAAAACTAGTGTGTGCTAAAAACTAAAAATTTCCTTTCTTCTTGGTCGAAAACATGATGATGGACGAGCGCAGGGCGGGGCGCTGTCTGGCAAAGTGGAAGCATCGACGGTAGGGTTGACAATGTCAATTCCTTGATCTCTGTACTAAAGATGGTGGTGGTAACTTTTTTGAAATTGTGCATGCTGAGGGTCTGCTCGACCAGTGTGTGCCCTCGGCTCGTTGTTGGGCAGTTTGGTGAGGTCTTCGGTTTTAAACTAATGTGCGTAGGTGTGAGATCAGTGAGGTGGCTTCGAGTTGATTGTTGTGCATCATTTTGATGCAGAGGCCATGGTTTAACCTCCATTTTAAATAAAACATTACAATGTAGATTCATTCTATATTTCAGAAGCGCTATGTGATGTTAACACATAATATGTTGTTCGAACACTCATTTTTAGTTAATGATAATGCCATATCATTAAAATGCTTAGTTGGTATTAAAAGTATGTTACTACTATCGATCGCTACCCCACTATCCATTAGTGTGATATATCTATCCTTATTATCCTTAAAAGGCTAACCGCGTCGTCATGTAAATTGTAAAGCTAGCTACACAGAAGATGCTCATTTGCATCATGCGCATGTTTGGTGAGATTGTCGATGTGAACAACAAGCAAGTAAACGTCATTAACAATGTTTTTCTTTTCTTTTGCGAATTGTGACGGACATTGTCGTTGAGACGATTGGAAAGTTAATTTATATTGTTGGTTTAATTAATTAGCAGCACTTAGTTAGATAAGATCACCTGAACGCGCAACCCACGCTAATATATATGATATAATATACTATCTAAAAGTAACTTGATATATCCAAAAGTGAATCCCGAATCACGACGCATGAATAAGTGGTATATTCGACATCGGTAGGAACCGGTTCCGCTAGAACATTCCTGTTGCATAGAAGCATTGGTCATTTCCAGTCCATCCTCTCCTTGGTAAATTATCTTTAGTTAAAGTAATATTTTCAGCATTAATCATAAGCAAATTTTTGACGTTCCGGGGGATTTCCAGATTCAGTTGTAATGAAAGACCCTTTGTGATCTAATATAATATACTCCTTCCGTTTTAAAATATAAGATGTTTTAGGTTTAGAAAGAAAGTGTATCTATACTACTTTTAGTATATAGGTTTACTCATACTTAAAATGAATCTACACAGTAAAATAAGTCTAGATATATTTGCTTTAGAGAGTTAAAACATCTTATATTTTAAAACGGAGAGAGTACTGTCTGATACTATGAAGATACCGGTCTTGCTTCCACTTTGAGCGCGTGTTTTGTGTGCACAACATCTCTACGCGGACGATTCGGATGAATATCATTGTCATTATAAAACTGGATGTACGCGGATTGCCCAATTTAATCCATTTTATATATGCCTTTGGTGGTGCATTGTTGCGCAGCGCGTACATATATTATCACACTATTATTAGTGCACTCCAGCTCAACTGCTCAAGCAAGAAGAACCGCCAACTACCAATCTACTACTAGCTAGTATGATCCGAACCTTGGTGTCCATGGCGATCGCAACAGCACTGCTGCTCTCCATGTCAACGGCGGCGGCTGCGGGGTGCCGCCTGCTGTGGCTCCGGCGGCCGTCTGCAACACCACCTGCGGCAACGTCAAGGTGCCGTACCCTTTCGGCATGGGCCCGCGCCACTGCTACAGGCAGCCAGGCTTCAAGCTCACCTGCGACTACGGGAGCGAGCCCCCGCGCCCGTTCCTGGGCGACGGCGGCGAGTTCGAGGTCACCGACATCTTCCTGGAGAACAACACGATGCGCGTGGTCAGCAGCCACGGGCTAAACATGAGCGGCACCGGGCGCGGCCGGTGGAGCCTGGGCGGCGGCGGCGGGTGATCATGACGGCGCGCCGCCGGCGCCGTACGTGCTGCTACCGGACTTCAACGAGTTCATCCTGACAGGGTGCAACGTTCAGGCGACCCTGGTCGGGAACGGCAGCATCGTCAGCGGCTGCGCCTCCTTCTGCTCGGCCACCCACGACGGCAGCGGGGTCACCGGCTCGTTTGCTCCGAGCGGCAAGATCTGCTCCAACATCGGTTGCTGCCAGTCGGAAATCCCCATCGACCACGCGTCCTATGACGTGCGGCTCAGGGGGCTCGATCTCGACAACGACGACGACGACGACGAAGACGACGGCGCCTTCCTGAAGAAGAACAGGGAAGCAAGGTAGCAAGGTGGGCGGCGGCTTGCCTGCTGTGAATGTCATCATCGCCGAGGCGGGCTGGTTGAACCAGGACATGGCCATGTTTCTCAGCAACCCAGAGCATTCCAGACGGCGGCCCAAGGACGACGGGCTGCGGCGGGTCCCCGTGATTCTCCAGTGGGCCGTGCCGCACGGGGCGGCGACCACTGATTTCGAGACGCGGGCGTGCCCCCGCGACGCACAACGGAGCATCTGCAAAAGCTCCAACAGCGTTTGCCGAGACGAGGCATACTTTACGCTCACAGGCTATTCGTGCCAGTGCAAAGACGGCTACGAAGGCAACCCTTATCTCATCGGCGGATGCCAAGGTACTCTGCTTTTTTTTTTCCAGTCTTTTAAGGTTTTTTATATGCAACCAAACACGTTGCACTTTTTAAGTTGACAGAGGCTTTCTAAGAACGTGTGTACTCCTGCATGCTCACTTATTTTAGAGATTCTTGGTGTACCAAAAATTGAAAAAAAAATATAAACACAGTTTAGTACTCTCTCCTTCTTAAAATAGATATCGTAAACTTTTTTATATTCAGATATATCTAGACATTATTTAGTATCAAAAGATTCATCCAAATTTGACGAACTTTCGACATCTCTCGGAGGGAGTACAAAAGTTATCATGACATGTAAAATTTGAGAATAATATGGTATGCTATTTGAGAGAAACAAAAAGGTTATAACATTGAATGACTTCTATATTCACATATATTTAAATGGTGATACAGACTGCAGCATGTGTGCAATTGCCAAAAAGTGATAATCTTGATCTAAAGGCTACCAGCAATTAAATAAAACAAAGCCTCCGTGACTTTTTAAATTTGAATTGTGCCTATATAGTTTTTCTGTTTTTGAGAATCCATATACCACATAGATTCATTTGTTATATAATTATATAGATATCAAAGAATGTGATCGGAAAGAAGAAAATGGGTGTTTCGGTGACTGTGAAGAACTGCCTGGGACGTTCCATTGCAAGTGCCCCAAAGGAACCCTAGGCAATCCCAAAGTACGGAATGGTTGCATCAAGCCTGCGGTAAATACAGGTATGAGCACCTCCATTGCCTAACCTCTTGTATATTAGTAGTAGGACATATACGTTTAAACTATTTTAGAAGTAAACATGTCTACTGTTTAATTTCCAGGTCATCGTCACCCGAATTTAATCATTGCTCTATCAGTTGCTAGTGGCCCATTCGTTCTACTTTTGGTTCTTGTTGCACTCCTAGTAATTCGCGATCTTAAGCAACGCAAGGAGAAGGCCTTGAGGCGGAAGCTGTTCAGTCAAAACCGCGGGCAACTATTGAAGCAGTTAGTATCTCACAGAAGAGACATAGCGGAAAGGATGATCATTCCTTTAGAGGAGCTACGGAAGGCCACCAACAATTTTGACCAAGCTCGTAAGGTTGGCCAAGGAGGGCACGGAACTGTCTACAAAGGGATATTGTCAGACTTGCATGTTGTGGCCATCAAGAAGTCATGTATTGTGGTTAAGAGAGAAATCGATGAGTTCATAAATGAGGTTGCCATACTCTCGCAAATAAACCATAAGAATATTGTGAAGCTACATGGTTGTTGCCTTGAAACAGAAGTTCCTTTGTTGGCCTATGAGTTCATTTCAAATGGAACCCTCAGTGATCATCTCCACAAAGAAGCACTGGTATCTTTACCTTTGGAAGCTAGGATAAGGATCGCAAGTGAGATAGGCAAAGCTCTTGCTTACCTTCATTCGGCTGTTTCAATCCCTGTAATACATAGAGACATCAAGTCTTCCAACATACTTCTTGATGATGCCTTGACAGCGAAAGTGTCAGACTTTGGAGCTTCAAGGTATATTCTTATGGATCAAACAGGGGTATCAACAACTTTGGTGCAAGGAACTAGAGGGTATTTGGATCCTATGTACTATTATACAGGACGATTGTCAGAGATGAGTGATGTTTATAGCTTTGGAGTCCTTCTTATTGAACTGCTAACAAGGAAGAAGCCAACTTTGTACGTGTCATCTGAAGGTGATGGGCTTGCTGTGCAATTTGTTGAACTGTTTACAGAAGGAAATCTGGCCAAAATATTAGATCCACAGGTTATAGAAGAAGGAGGTAGCAAAGTCGAAGAAGCAGCGGCTCTAGCAGTTTCATGCATAAAATTAAGAGGACAAGATCGGCCCACAATGAGGCGGGTGGAGATGGCATTAGAAGCACTCCGAGCATCCAAGGAGCATGTTCCGGAAGATTTGGCAGCAGAAAAGGAGGAGAAGAAACATATTGCATCGAGTTATATGTTGACCAGCGGAACAATAAACCTAGAGGAGGGGAGCAGATGTTATAGCCTAGAAGAAGAGTTCATGTTGTCCGCAAGATACCCTCGGTAGTTTTTTTTTGGGCTTTTGGTGGGGTCAAATAGTGTTGCATTGTTGTTGTTCTATATTACTTGTAGCATGAGCAATATGGGAAATGTGTTTTACATATTTAAGCAGCATGGTGTAAATAGCCTTTCTTTAATATGTGAAAAGGAGTAATATGTGTGTAGTTTCAAAACTGAGTGTTAGGGGAAAACATGGGAGACTCAGCAGAAACCACCCAACATAATACTTCATATTTTTCATCCATATTTTGTGTTGCCAATGATGTTACAATCATCAATATACATCGAGAGAAAGAAGAATTCCATTGGAAATTTCTGATGAACACACATCGGGAATTATCATTATCTGAGAAATCTTTTGTATAAGGTACTCACTAGGTCAGATATACATAATTCATCCCAAAAGTTTGAAGCCATGTAGTGACTTATTGAGATTATGCAATGCATATTTTGTTTTACGTTTAGATTCTGAATTGGGATTCCACTAGGAACTTACACGTGTTAACTAAGTGACCCATAAATATATTTGGTCACTACATCTATCAACTAGACAGATTGATGATTTGTTCCACCGTTGTTGTAAGTTATCAGAAAGAGGTTCCAGTTATATGTCGTCTCACAACCCTTATTGTGTCCAAATTTAAGTTTCTTTATCACACCATTGTTGTGTTCCGTGCATGTGTTCCAATCTCTCAGATTTATATATTATGATGGTGGAAGTACTTCCTACTTTTTTTTTTCGAATCAGGCTCGCGCCCCGCTTTATATATAAAGCAAAATCCAAGAACATATCCGAATACACCACCCACCCGGCCGAAGCCAAAGGAAAAACAAGAACAAGTCACAATAACGCTGGGGCCACAGCACAACACAGCCCAAGACGAAAAGGCAAAAAAAGGAGGGGAGCGCCAAGGACGGCGGCGGCCAACATGGCGGCCCTCATGGCGAAGGAGGCGGGGGAGGAGCGTGGGCTGCTGCCGACGGAGTCGTGAGGGGGAGAGCCGCCGTACGTAACGCCTGAAGTGAAGACTCGAACCCGGCGCGGTCACGCGGGCGCACCAGGGGGGACCACTGCTGGAGAAAGGCAAGCACAGAAAAAACAGAGTCAGACGCCCGGGTGGGGAAAATCCGTTCGATCACCATCTTGTTGCGCACATTCCACAGGGTCCAAGCTAGGGCAGCGAAGAGGAGCCAGAAGAGGCGGCGCCCTCCTCCGGTCCGGTTAGCCTGGGCCTGCAGGAACTCTCCCAGATCCTGCGCCTGCCAAGCCGGGCCCAGAGCCTCGCGAAAAAAACTCCAAAGGAACTGAGCCGCAGAGCACGAGAACATAATATGGGCACACGTCTCCGGTGTCCCACATAGGGGGCAGCGGCCGTTGCCAGGACCATTACGCTTGAGGACTTCCACCCCCGAGGGCAAGCGGTCCCTGAGAAGTTGCCAGACAAAGATACGAATGCTAAGTGGCAAGGGGGCTTTCCAAAGGGGGGCCGTCCACGACCTCTCCGAACCCGGAAAGAGGGCCTTATAGGCCGAGCTCACCGAAAACTCCGCTGAGGGGAGGAGCAGCCAAGTGGCCGCATCCTTATCCTCAGAGAGGGAGTCGGGCAGGGACCCCAACAGGCTCTGGAACTCGCTCGTCTCCACCACGTTGAAGACGCGGCGGAATATGAGGTTCCAGGAGCCATCCCGGAAGTTCTCCGCGACAAGCGACGCCGGGGAAGCCGCGATCGCAAAGAGGGCGGGGAACTGGATCCCCAGGGGTACCGGGAACAACCAAGGGTCGAGCCAGAATCGGGTCCCCTGACCGTCCCCAGCCACGAAAGAGATCCCACGGCCGATGAAGTGCTTAATGTCCTGGATGGATCTCCAGAACTGTGACCCCTCCCTCCGCTCGCAAGCCAATAGAGGCCGACCCCGGAGGTATTTGGCCTTGATCAGCTGGAGCCACAATCCCCCGTCGTCCCTCAAGATGCGCCATACCCATTTCAACATCAGGGCCACATTGAAGCGACGGGAGTCCAGGATACCTATGCCCCCAAAACATTTGGGGGCGCAAACGTCCGCCCACTTCACCATATGATATCTCTGGTGACCGTCCCGCGCTGCCCAAAAGAATCGCGACAACTCCTTATCGAAGTCGGCATGAACTCCCTCGGGCAGCAGGTAAAGTCCCATCTGATACATGGGAAGACTCGAGAGGCAGGAATTGATTAGGACCGTTTTGCTCCCCTTCGAGGTGAGACGCGCGCGCCACGGCTCCGCTCTGGAGTGTACCCGCGTAACCAGGGGAGCGAGGTCCTTGATCAACACCCTGGACCCTCGCAAGGGGAACCCCAAGTAGGTAATGGGGAACTCCGCCAAGCAGCAGTTGAAGTTGTCAGCAATCCGCTGCCGCTCGATGTCGTCAAAACCTAGAACCATGACCTCGCTCTTATCGAAGTTGATCGAGAGACCTGACATGGCCTCGAAGCATAGCAGCAGGAACTTCAAATTCCGAATGTCGAGGTCCGAGCCCTGGATCATGATCAAGGTATCATCCGCGTACTGCAGATGCGAAATACCCCCTCCCGGGATCAGATGTCCTACCACACCCGTGATGTGGCCAGCGACTTTGGCTCTATCCAAAATCTCTGCTAGGGCATCCACCGCGGCATTAAAGAGGAGGGGGGAAATCGGGTCCCCTTGCCTCACCCCACAGGACGGGGTGAAGTAGGGGCCAATCTCCCCATTGATGTGGACCGCCGTCCTCCCACTCATCACAAACTGCATGATCCAGCAGACCATACGGTCATCAAAACCCCTCCTTTCCAGGACAAGGCGCAGAAACCTCCAGTCCAACCTATCGTAGGCTTTCTGGAAGTCCAACTTGAGAAACACCGCTTTCTGATGACGTGACTTGACCTCATGGATAATCTCATGAAGGGCAAGGACGTCATCGTGAATGAGGCGTCCTTTTAAGAAGGCGAACTGGAGGGGGTGGGTGAGCCTCTCTAGCACAGGAGCTAGCCGGAGAGCGCAGACCTTCGCAAAGA
Source organism: Avena atlantica (assembly GCA_910589765.1). Classification (NCBI taxonomy): domain Eukaryota; kingdom Viridiplantae; phylum Streptophyta; class Magnoliopsida; order Poales; family Poaceae; genus Avena; species Avena atlantica. The sequence continues at coordinate 494,697,735 of OU342736.1, read as the reverse complement.
GGCGCTGGATGACATTGATCACAGTGATAGGGCGGAATTGGCGGATATCAGTGGCCCCAACCACCTTGGGGATCAACGTGATCACCCCAAAGTTCAGACGCGACATCACCAGGGTCCCTGTGTAGAACTCCTGGAACATACGCAAGATCACCGGCTGGGCCTGGACCCAGAAAGCCTGTAGGAAGCTAACCGGCAGGCCGTCGGGGCCGGGGCCGAACCCGTCTTCATAGACTTTAGAGCTGCCGATACCTCCTCAGCGAGAAACGGTCGAGTCAGGTCCGCATTCTCAACCGGGGTGACCAGCGCCCCATCTGTCCAGAAGTCAGGCGCCAGCGAGATGCCCGAGGGCTCGGACGCAGCGAAGAGGGCTTTGTAGAAGGAATAGATATGAGAGGAGAGCGCCTGCGGGGATTCCAACAGGACCCCCTCCTCCCAGAGGCAGGGGATCGAGCACTTCCTCCTCCGTCCATTTGCGATGGCATGGAAGTAGGCCGTGTTCGATTCCCCCTGGACCGTCCAGTTCTGGCGACTCCGTTGGCGCCAGAACGCCTCCTCTCCCCTGTAGATCTCCATAATGGAGGTCTCCAGAGAGTACCTATGGGCCCAGGCCTCAGCTGACAGGCCAACAAGGTCAGCCTCCCGGTCTAAGTCCTGAATCTCCCGCAGAATAGAGTCCTTTTGGGCACGGAGCTCCGCCCCTAAGTTGGCTCCCCACCCGCGCATGAACTGGCGGGCCACCTTAGTGCAGTGATGCCAAATATCCACCGCAGAGTGAGCACGGGGAGGGGAGGAGGCCGCCATCAGCCACCTGGCCCGAACTGCCTCCACGAATCCCTGCTTCTGGAGCCAGAAGGACTCAAAGTGGAAGCGGTTCGGTCTAGGAGGGCTGCCCCCTCCCGAGGAGATAAGGAGGGGGGTATGGTCGGAGCCAATCCGCGTGACAGCCCTCAGCGAGCAGAGCGGGAACATCACCTCCCAGTCCACGGAGACAAAGGCACGGTCGAGGACGCAACGAATCGGGGCAAGCTGCTTATTGGTCCACGTGAACCTAGCACCCACCCGCGCGATCTCACGGAGAGCAAGGTCCGCGATGCAGTCATTAAACATCCGCATCCTAGGGAGATCCACGTTCGCCGAGCTCTTGTCCTCGGCCGCGCGGATGAGGTTGAAATCCCCGGCCACGACCACTGGGATCTCAGCCCGCTCCACTTTCAGTTTCAGCTCGAGCAGGAACTCCGCGGATCTCCTATGGTCCGCGGGGCCATAGACAATGACCATTTCCCATTTGAAACGGGTTTGTCTATGGGTGAGAGACATGCTCACAAAGAAGTCCCCTCGGTCCATATCATCCACCTCAAAGGTATCCTCCTTGACCCCAAGGAGGATGCCTCCCGAGTGGCCATGGGCTGGGAGCCAGGTCCAGCAGAACTTGTGACGAGAGAGACCCTCAAGCTCAGCAATGGAGAAGTCCTGGCGGATCGTCTCCTGGAGGCCGACAATATCCGGCGCTTCCAAGCGAATATACTCCTTGATCTGCCGGCGGCGACCTTCGTTCCCGAACCCCGGATGTTCCAGATGAACGCCCGGAAGGCCCGGATGAGGTCCATATGGGACCTCACGCCTCGGGGGCCCCCTTGGCGGGGGCCGACAGAGCACGACCGGTCCGGGGATGGGAAGCGGCAGCCTTGGGAGGTCTGCCCCGAGGCCTACCCCTAGGGGCACGCTCCAGGGCTACCTCCACCTCATCAGGGGCGGGAGGGGGATCCCTGCTGGGGCCAGGACCAGAGGGTCCAGCCTCGGCCAGGATCAGGGAGCGTTCACGCTCCCGAGCATCGCGAGCTCGGGCCGCAGCGATCGCACCCGCGTACCTCTCCCGCGCCTTAATGGCAGCTAGCTGCTCAGCCCGTGGACCCTTCTCACGGCGAAAAACGATACCACAATCATCAGCCACCTCCCCCAGGTGGGCAAGCGACACCTCAGACAAGACGCAGAAAGAAGAAGACCCAGGCGTACCAGACGGCCCAGGATCAGGGGGGCGGGCAGAGGGGGAAGATGGAGTACCTGAGATCTCATCCCGTGCCGCGACACGAAGGGCGGCCCGCTCGGCCACCGTCGGCTCCGGGCCAGAGAGACCAGCTCGCGCCCCTGCGAGGCGGACACTGTGGCGGGACGGCGGCGGCGGAGGAGGCTTGGGAGTCTTGGCCTGACGGGGCTTCAGACCCACCCCCGGGGAGCGCAGGCCCACGTCTCCAGGGGCCATCGCCGAGGGGTCCGGAGTATCCGGCGCGAGGGAGTAGCAGACCAACCCCGGGGAACGAGGGGACTGGGGGGAGCAGACCACCAGCCCCACACTCCCAGACGAGTCCTCATCCGAGGGCAACAGTGCCGCCGGGGGGACGACCGGGGTCAGTCCCACACCCGCGCCAAGGTTGGAGCCGTACTGGGAGATGGCGAGGGCGACGGACAGTGACGGGTCGGAGCAGAAGCCGCGGGGAACATCGACCTGGGCCAGCTTGGCCGGGGCGCTCAGCGAGAGAGGGGAGAGCCCCGGGGAAGAAGCAGCACAGAGGAGGGCGACGGGGCCCCCGGCGGCGTCCTTCTGCGGCAGGGACGGCGCGGGGGGCGAGGCGTCGGTGGTGAGGGGAGACTCGGGGTCGGACCCAGAGTCGCTGTCCTCCGAGCCCCCACCCCGACTCTCATCCCTGCGCCCATCATCGGCGTCGGGGGCCAGGAACAGAGGGGGGGAGGGAGGTCCTCCATGTGGCATCCCGCAAAACCACTACTAGAAAATCGCGTTGTTTTTGTGCATTGCATCGTCATCATCATATGTTGTTTGTCTAAAACTATTTTCGCAAAGCCCGTTTTGTTTTCTAAAACGCCCCATCTTTATTCCAATATCAAAACCCGGGTCGCCGGAATATTTTGTTATCCACTATCGGTTTGTAAACGGTGCATTTAAAGTAAATAAAAGATTATATTATTTTAGTGGGGCAGTCGAACGGGCCGAATGACCCGAACGACCACCCCAGACTAAATCGGTCCAACCAACCAGTCCCACCCACAATCCTAAACCACCTAAAACTCTACCCACACCCTCCCTCCACCTCACCCCACCCTATAGCAGTTTGCCACCTCACCTCCTCCCTCTCCCTCACCCACTCACACGCCGCCACATCACCCCTGGCCTTTCCTCTCTCTCCCTCTCAGCTCACACACACAACTACCCCAGACCCACAACACACCACAGCACACACACGCGCGCGCAGCACACACCCGACCCCTCCCAGCTCGCCCCACTGCCAGCCGTCCCCACCCAGGCCACTCCTTCCTTTCCACCCTGTCCACCCACCACCGCGGGTCCCACCTGTCCCCACCGAGCCCACCTGCTGCCACTGTTTCTCTTCCCCCGCACGCCACCCGCGCCCCGCTCCCTCTTCTTTCTCCCTCCTCTCCCGCGCGCACAGCAGCCTCCTCCCTCCTCCCCTGGCCGGCCGCGCCCTGCGCCACCTCCGCGACCCCGCGCTCGCCGGCCACCCTCTGCCTCGCCCGCTCACTCGCTCACCATCCCGCGCCGCGACGACCCCCGCCCCTCCTCACCTGCGCCCTCCCCTCCTGCCGCGTCCGGCCTCGCCCTCAACCTCGCCGGCCGCTCCTTCCTTCCCCTCCCCGCCGAGGACCCCGCTCCGCCTCCAGCCCGCGCTAGTCGCGCCCGTCCGCACCGTCTCCCGCTCCGGCCGCCACGGGAGGCCCCCGACCCGCCCCGCTCGGCCCGTCCGCGCCCCTCCCGCACCGCGCCTGGCTTGCCCCGGCCGCTCCCTCCTCTGCCGCCCCGCCTACCATCCTCGCCGGCGCCGCCGCCTCCTGCGCCCCGCCTCGCCCCAGGCAGAGCCGCGGCCCGGGCGCCGCGCCTCTCTGCTCCGCCCCGCCGCCTGCGCGCGCCTCCTCCATGCTACCGCTGCTCGCCCCAGGAACCCCCGCTGCCGGCACGCGCGCCCACCGCCGTCACCTGGCCTTCGACCGCCACCGCCGTCGCCGGGGATCTCCGTTCCCAACCTCCGCCAGGGAGCTCGTCCTACCCGGCGCCCGTCCCTAGCTCGAGCTCGACCGCACGTCGTCCCCAGCACCGTCTCTTGACGTCTCTGCGTGTGGCTGCTCTTTTTGGTGGTGTTGGAGGGCTTGTTGAGTCCTTGTGATGGACCAGAAGGATAAGATGAAGCCGCGTCTCGACTACCCTGGCTTTGTTCGAGTGTCTGTCGGAGTCTGAAGCCGGAGAACCAAGAGAGGTCGACGACATGGAAACCGAAGGCGACGACGCTTGACCCTCAAGTTCTCCTTCATGGACAGCAAGTTCATCGACACCGAACCCAAATGGCGCTCTGTTCCAAGATCTTCGTCATGGACCAGCAAGATCTCCCTCGCGAACACCAAGACCGGCTCAATGCCGATGGGCTCGAGGGGTGTACATGGTGCCACTAGATAACCGCCAAGGTCGTCATCGGAACCACAAGACCGTTGCAGTGAACTCGACAAGATCTACCACATGAAGACCGTACCGAACCGGTGACCCTCGACGAACCTCCGGCAAGAACTTCGACATGGCCAAGATCAACCGCAACCGAGTCCGGCACCGACAAGTGAAGTCAGAACCACCAAGCCCTTCTACCCGAACGCCAAGACCTACCCCGATCCGAAGACCCTAACCCTGGACCCCGAGACCGAACCCCGAACCTCGGAACCAAGATCGCCAAACCCTAATGTGTGAACCTTTTCCCGAGCCCCTATTTTATAAATGCTAAATATAAAACCTGTTGCATAATAATCATTCATCTCGCATGCATATTTGTGTGGTTTGGGGGCCTTATGCCGATTCACCTAATAATTAAATATGAGTCCCATATGCGGGCAAATCTAGTCTTATATTGGCCTCATTTAAATTGGTGTAGCGAACCGGTGATATTTTCTGCCTTGTTAAACCACATTTAAATTGCGGGGTATCTAAACAACTTGAACCTATTAATTAATTGTCGGAACCCCGGTTCCGCTTAACATGACCTAATTGCATCGCACCCATGTCATGCATCATACATGCATCATGCCGGACTTTTGCCGTAGTATTAAATATTGCATCCGGTGTTTCTTATAGTGTTTTGGTTCTTCGCGGATAAGGCCGTTGAGTTGATGTGAGCTTCGCCCCGATCTTCGGTTGAACCTTCGACAATGTTTTCAGGCGAGCATCTCTCCCTTTCTACCTATCTTACTTTTATAGTATTTATTCCCTCCTGTTGATCTATTGCTATCTGTGTTGCGATGCTCTAGTTTCCGTACCCGTGATATCCCTTGCAGCCATATAATGCCTTGGACACATCCTATTCCCTGTTGTTTGATAGATAGTTGGACTTGCGTGTCGTAGTCGCTTGCTCAAGTGCTGTTGCGTGTCGCCAATTGCCACAGTTGTTGGAGCCTTGCCGCATGTTTGTTGTTGGAGATGATCATAGCTTTACTTACCGTTCACTTTAATTCCTGTTTAAACAACTAAAATTTGAAGTAAGCAGAGGCATCGGTGGGTGATAGATAATATTTGGTTTTCCGAACGCCCACTTGTGTCCCGTAAGACCCCGAGTACTTGATACCTGTTCCTTGATTTATCGCGCTATCCACATCCGGGAGGTATATGGGACCCCCCTGAGCCAGAGCTTGATTCCGTCTTATTTCTTGGGGCCACAACTAGTTTGAGGTTTTATTTACTATCCTGTACCTATGCCATGCTTTACTGCTTTATTTACGATTGTGTGAGGAGCACGCTGTACTGTTTAGGAAGCGGAGTGTTTTCGCGGTATCGACAGTCCCCGTTTGGGGATTTGCTGTCGCTTACAGCCATTGTCGCAAACCTTGAGTCCGTCTCGGAGCTTGCTTACTTCGTTGCGGGTGTACTCCAAGGGGTGGCCCCCTGAAATAATTCTGAATCATGTGATTGCTTTGTCGTGAAGGCCTCGTTGGGTTTTGATTTGGTTTTTCCGAGGTTGATCGAGTGTGTGTTGCTATTGGTGCACCCCGGCCGGGTAAAACTTTCTGAAAGCCGTGTCCGCGGTTATGGACGACTTGGAGCACAGTATCTCGACCATAGACAAGCATAACTAAAGTTTACTGCTATAAATTTGACTTTATAATGACTAGTAATCAGCTTCACTATAATGGAATGGCTATATAATACTGCCCACAATTGTTTGTTTGGGTGTCGCTTGCGACCATTGTATCTGATTAGTAAGTATTGCAACTACAACGGAATGGCTGAATAAAAGTACCAACAACTGCTGGGTTTTGGGTTTATCTCATGCTATCTGTATCTGATTAGTAATTGTTGCAACTACAACGGAAGGATTAACTAAAAGTGCCCACTGCTTATTTTATCAGGATGATTATCTATACCTGACTAGTAATTGCTGCAACGTTAACCGAACAAATAAAATTGCCAACTGTGTGAGTTCCTCGGTTGACTTCCTCGATCGGTGTCGAGGGGGAAACGCCAGGATGGGTTTGATTGGTGGTAGTATCAGGTTGGTTCCGAATAGGTCTTTCTCACCCCTCTCTGATTGCCGCCAGTTGTATCGAGTCTCTATAGGGTGTTTAGTGCATGCTGCCGCTGCCGCTCAGTCCACCATACCTATGTAGGCGAGGACCGCCGAATTCTAGTCTCGCCGTGTACTGGCCTCAGTACTGACGCTCCTCTTTTTCCTTTGCCCTTTGTCGGCACCCCTTTTGTTTAAGCAGGTTTGAGACCGACGTCGTTAGCAGGGTTACCCTTCCGGCTTGGCCTGGGCAGGGTTATGGACGCCATTGGTTATTCTTCAGGGCTCTTAGCCCCATTTGCATCTTGTCCGTAGTCGGACGCTCCATCGTTTTTTAGGTGATTTGGATCTTTGTACCGTATATTTGTATTCTTGACTCCTAGAGTCGTGTTGTATATATATCTGTTCTGTGGGTCCCATCGAGGACTGTTGTGTAATGTTATTACTTCGTTTTCCACCCGCACGAAAGTGCCTGGTGGGCATCTTTGAATCGTTTCTATGCGGGTTTGGCGGATTTTGCTAAAACTTGCATAGGTCCGATTCTGAGGGTGTTACACTCCAGGGCCCGGCACCTCCTCGTCGAGCTCCACCAGGAGGTCCCGCCCCACCCGGTCGAAGAACACGCGAGGGAGGGAGACCGGGAACACGGAGATCGCCGGACAGAGCAAACAGAGGCGTACCGGCCCGAGGCCCGGGAGGGAGCTCATGTCCAACTCCGTGAGTTTGCCCACTGCCTGAGACACCAGGGCCACCACCTCAGGCCGCCTGGCCTCGTGAGGGAGCCCCGACAGCCTCACCCAGACCTCCGAGAGAGTAGCCACAGTGTCCTGCGCGGCGGAGGAGGGCTGGCAGCCTCACCCAGACTTCCTACTTCAAAGTGCCTCTTTTTAGTCTTGCCATATAATACTCGCAAGTCCTGCTAAGGTAAGAGGCTTTGATCCCCATGCATGTCCCGGTAACATATGGAGGCAGTAGGTACAAGGTACCTATTAGGGGATCAAAGCAAAGTAGGCGGGGTTTGACTTAGCCTTCCGCTCAGTGAATTTGGTGAAGTAGAGTGCCGACAAAGTGAAACATGTATGTAATTCTCGTCGACATGTCCTCTGTTGGCACTAAGCCATGCCGTGCGTGGCTGGTGCATGTATCGGGTGCGTGTGTTTAGTTGGTTAGCGAGAAGAGCGGGAGAGACGACACGTCTGGGGCGTGCAGGTCTAGCCGCGTTGATCGCGTCCGAGCGCGTTCATGGCCACGAGCTAGTGCGCGTGGAACGTGGGCGTCATGGGTGCGTGAGTGCGCGGGCGTGGCGTCTTGTGTGCGAGCCTGAGCAGCGCCTATATAACCCAATCCCTCTGTAATCGCCATTCGTACCACGAGTTAGAGCTCGGGTTGAGAGAAGAAGAAGGTGTTCGTGCGCCTAAAAAATCCGAGTTGCCTACTGTTCATCTTCTTCCTCTGTCCGTGCCCTAGAGGGAGCTGGGGGGAGCCTTCATTTGGTATCAGAGCCACGGCGATGGCGTTGGTTCCGCACGGTGGTGGCGCCGGGGGGAGCGCGGTGCCGCTCTCCTGTCCGGTGCTCACCGGCGACAACTACACCATCTGGGCGATCAAGGTCGAGGCGAACCTCGACGCACAAGGGCTGTGGAAAGCAGTGGTCCCGGCGGAGGACGCGGCTGCGGCGGTCATCGCGAAGAAGGACAAGCCGGCGAGGGCATACCTCTTTGGAGGCCTCTCCGAGGACATCTTACTGCAGGTGTCGTCGAAGAAGACGGCGGCGGAGGTGTGGGCGAGCCTCAAAGAGCGTTTCGTCGGTGCGGATCGCGTGAGGGCGGCTCGGCTGTCCACGCTCCGCGGCGACTTCGATCGGCTGGTCATGGCGGACGGCGAGGCGCTGGACGTGTACGCGGGGAAGATCAGCGGCATGGCGGCTAAGTACGCGAGCCTCGGCGCGACGCTCGATGACGCCGAGATGGTGAAGAAGCTGTTGGACACGGTGCCTGACGACCTGTACACGGCGGTGGCCGGCATCGAGCAGTTCTGCGACGTCGAGACGGTGTGCTTCGACGAGGTGCTCGGCGGCTGAAGGCGTTCCAGGAACGGTCGGCACGACGCAAGGTGGCTCTTGGCGGCGAGCGTCGAGAGGACCAGCTGCTGCTCACGGCGGCGCAGTGGGAGGCGCGGCGTCGAGCACGCGGCGACGACGACGACGGCAGCAGCACGGCTTCGGAAGCTGCTGGAAAGGGACGGAAGGGGAGGTGCCACAACTGCGGTGTACGTGGGCACTTCGCCAGCGACTGCTGGAAGCCCAAGAAGAAGAAGCAGGAGGAGGCGGCGCTGCTCTGCGATGCCGGCGACCAGCCGTGCCTGCTCTAGGCATGGCTTAGGGGGAGATTGTTGGCACTAAGCCATGCCGTGCGTGGCTCGTGCATGTATCGGGTGCGTGTGTTTAGTTGGTTAGCGAGAAGAGCGGGAGAGACGACACGTCTGGGGCGTGCAGGTCTAGCCGCGTTGATCGCGTCCGAGCGCGTTCATGGCCGCGAGCTAGTGCGCGTGGAACGTGGGCGTCATAGGTGCGTGAGTGCGCGGGCATGGCGTCTTGTGTGCGAGCCTGAGCAGCGTCTATATAACCCAATCCCTCTGTAATCGCCATTCGTACCACGAGTTAGAGCTCGGGTTGAGAGAAGAAGAAGGTGTTCGTGCGCCTAAAAAAATCCGAGTTGCCTACTGTTCATCTTCTTCCTCTGTCCGTGCCCTAGAGGGAGCTGGGGGGAGCCTTCATCCTCGGCGGTGGGAGGGGATGGGAATTTGGGAAAGGGAAGAAAGAAGATTTCATTTTTAGAGACGAGGCTATGAAATTTAAGGAGCGGCCAGTGAAATTTAACCCGAGCCAAGTGAAATACGTGGTAGGACTCGTGAAATTGGAAGTGGGATGGCACATAAAAGCGTCACCACAGATGGAGAGTTAAGCATGCTATATGCGCCACAAATAACTTCGTCTTTCGACGTCATATTGGCCATGTACCGTCTAACTGACGTCCCCATTCATTTTCTTAGTGTTTATACTAACACAAAGAAGAGGAGAAAAATCGAGGCAAACTTGGGGCCCCAACTGTTCTTCCACTAGCTCTGCCACTGATGTAGATCTCTGTTTGTTGGTAATCTTACAGCTGGTTTATTAAGAATATTAACTTCTAGGATGCCAATAGGACCGCAACGCTTCTCGACACACGCGCACACGCACACATTGAAAGGAAACGAATCACTTTGAACAAAGTAAACCACAGATGGAGAGTTAAGCCTGCTACAGGCGCCAAAAATAACTCCATATATATCGCTGCAATGCTACGTCTACGGAGAGGCTTTACAAAAACTGCCTACGGACTCATCAGGCAAGGGTAGGAGTAGAAAACGTGGTCCCTTTTTTGGGGCAAGCACAAGAATTTAGCCAACCAAATAAAAACACGTATGCCCGTAGGATTTTTCGCAGCCCAACAGCCCGTAGGTCTAGGATTTCCGTTATAACAACATCTAGGTTGCTGGCGTTAAAAGTGATGCACCGTGAAACTTCGTCTTTGGACGTCATATTGGCCATGTACCGTCTAACTGACGTCCCCATTTTTTTTTCTTAGTGTTTATCTAAGCAAATATAAAAAGACCCAGAGGGTCAAATCCAACGCAGTGTGGCCGTACGATGCGATTGTCGGGCGGATGAAAATTGCACCGTCTTTATCGGCTCATCACCCCGAGCGGACAATACTGTGACTCACTTTTTTCCTCGACACACAAGTTCTGCAGTTGCAAACCACCGCTGCCGATCCCGCATGCCGCCTGCGATGCCGCGCCGCACCCGTCTCCCGCCTGCGCCGCCACCACCCACGACCAACCCACCCAGCCTGCCTGCGTGCGACCCCGCCTGCACCGCCGTCAGCTGCACTCGCCCCTCCTGCACCGTCCCCGCCTGAGCACGACGCAGCCCCTGTCTGCACCGCCCCAGTTGCGCACGACCCTGCCCCGTTTGTACATGACGCAGTCCCAGCCGTGCAAGTCCTCGACGCCACACCAACAATTTCTTCAGGTTCTACTTCAGCAAAATCTACACTAAATTTCTTATTGACCTACATCGTACGCACATCAGTAGCAGTAAAATTCAGTCTGAAGTCTGAATCAATACCGCATAAGTAAAATTCAGTCTTACTGACCTCAAACATGTATTGCTTCAAGTATTTTACTTACCTGCCTCGTGCGCGCATTACTGGCAGCAATCTGCTATGCCAAAAGTAACACCACGCATTAGTACCAACTATCTTTGTGCAACCAACATTTTACATTGCGAGCAGAGATAGATGATTTGGAACAGACACTTTATTTAATTTACTCCTGGCTGTTGAGCCGCATGTGTTCATTGTTAGCTTGTAAGCTTTGTTTACTGTTACAATCTTTCTGAACTTAAACTATGCAGTTGTGATTCTTGGCTATGAAAATTTAACACCCCTTTCAGCATTTGACATGAGGTATTGGTTTGAATATGCAAAACCACATTTTAATTCAGTAAAGGTTCAGTACTTTGAAAGACTGAAAGTTGCCTGCTCTAAAAATCCAGGTTAGATCAAGATGGAGAAGACACATAAATTGGACTGTATTCGTGGCTAGCAGGGTGAGTTGTCTATGTCAGTTCTCAGTTGTATAATTGTATGGATGTGCCAGCTATCATGCTCAAAAGGCCAATGTTCGTGTGAATATCCTTCGAAACTGAACTTACACTTGATATTTAGAGGAACTGTCACCTACCATTTGCTCACTGCCTGAGTGGCAGCTGTATCTGGTGTGAATGGAACTATGGAAGTAAATATAGATGATATGAATTTTCCTCCCAGCATGCACAGTATGTTATCTTGTAAGTAGGACAAGTGCTTCTATGTTTTTCCTTCATCATATCTATGAGTATATGTTGTCCATGATATGTAATACTACCTCCGTTTCAAAATATAAGATGTTTTAGCTTGTAAGTAGGACAAGTGCTCCTCTGTTTTTCCTTCACTGGCACACTGTTTGTAGTTTCTGGGTGAAAAATAATGCAGTTTACTGTCATTTTTGGCTGATTTTCGCATTCATCATTACTAGCAGCTCGCTAGATCGAGAGGGTTGCCAAGTCCAGTTCTCCAGTTGCAAGAACCATGTGGAAGAAAACGGGGTAAGGTACTTATCTTCTGCTGCAAATTTGGTTCTACGGTCATTTATCTGACCATAGCTGTCTATCAAATCAGACCTTTGTTAGTCGCCATCTTTATATATTTGAAAACCTTATCATAACCTCCATTTGATATGTTTCGACTTCCATATAAGACCATATCTTTGCAGCATCTGATCTTTATTTGGTTATACAAAGACTAGCAATGCTGAGATGTTGTAATAAGATAGGACGGCTGGTCTCAATTTTGAATATTGGTTGCATGATTGCTTACATGTTGGAAATCACACTCTTGGTAAGCCCTCTTCTAAAATGGAATATTGTGACGGTGGTTTGCACTGCAATCCTGTGGCATACATGTTTAATTTTCCTTATACTTGGCTTATTGTTTTTTTTACTAATACTTGACTTATTCTAACCTAGACATACTTTTCAGCAACTATAAGTATTACCATAGGAATGTTTAAAAGGTTAAACCTTATTTGGAAATACTAATAAAGTATAAAATATTTTCTTTAGGGACGGCTCATATTATCTGATAACGCGAACCTTGTTATATTGTCATCTATTTTGGGCATTGTATGAAAGGTACATATACGTTGTTATATTATCATCTGTTTAGGCCAGAACGTGCATGTGCACGTGCTCGATTACTAGTACTAACACAAAGATACACAACTTGAAATTATGTGGAACGAGGAGATGAAGAGGATAAAGATCGAGGCGAACTTGGGGCCCCGACTGTTCTTCCTCTAGCTCTGCCACCGATGTAGATCTGTTTGTTAGTAATCTTGCAGCAGGATTTATTAGAGCATCTTCACTGACGTTCCCAGAACGCCGATCTCAGGGCGAATTTTAGGTCTGAACGTAGAAAATTGGCCCGGTCGCGTTTTTAGGACCCCGTTTTCGTTTGGATTTGGACCAACTTTGGTCCGAACTTTTCAGACCATTCTCAGGATCCTGGAAACGTCCTGGGAACGCCGGACGAGCGAATTCGAAGAAAAACAGACGGCGAGTGGACCCGCGCGGTCAGCGACAGAAACCGAGTCGTCGTCATCCTTCCGTCTCGGAACCCCGCGGAGGACCGCCGGACATTAACTACATATCGGTTCGGCCACACGTCGCCATAATGTCGCGCCATCGCCGCCTCCTCGACTCCTGCGATGGACCGGCGGCCAATAACTTCCTGCTGTTTCCCCTTTTCTCGCCCTCGCCTCTACACCCCTCCCGCCCTCGTTGCCCACCTCGGCCTATGAAAGTTGTACCCCTCGCCGTCTCCCTTCACACTCTCTCACAGCGCTCCCAACTCTGGCGAACTCCAATCGCTCGCACCTTTCCACTTCTACAACTCCGGCGAAAAGCCATGGCCGAGAGATTCTCCGGCGACACCGCGGCGGCGAACGGCTTCGGCCGCCGCACGCTGCAGCCGTGGGAGGCCCAGATGCTCCTAGACGCGGGCTATATGGCGCCGCCGGACATTCGTCTCCCCCCGGCTGGAATCTCAGCGCCGGCGGGATCCTGATTCCGTCGGTGCCGACCGATGAGGACACCGTCGACGAGATCCAGGCGGCTATCGCCGCCATGGAAGACCCAAATCTCGCCGAGGATCCGGGCAACCTGGTCTTCTGGGAGCAGTTTTTCACCGATAGGCGGCTCCAGGAGCTCGCGCGCCACAAGGGGCCGTCGGGCTCGTCGCCGAAGCGCAGCAATGCGGCGTCGCGCCGCCGCTGGTGGAGCGCTCCCGGACGAACGCTTGTCGCCGTGCTGGAGCACATCCACGCCGGCAACAACCCCCGCCTCGGCATGTAGAAGTGGAAGTCCGGCGTCGGCATCGGCGTCAGCCACGGCGGCGGCATTTTTATGTTTTCCTAGTTTAAATTTGATATAATATATATACCCTCGCCTAATTAATGAAATCCGTGTATATTCGGCCAAATTTCGCCGTGTTTAACTGAATTTTTGCCGGGAATTCAGTCTGATAACACGAGTGGGAAACTCGGCATTCCCAGACCAAAACCGAGTTTCGTCCGGCTCAAATTAGGCCCGAATTAGGTCCGTATTTCGGCTTAAGAACGGCCACTCTTAGGAATACTAACTTCTAGCATGCCAATAGGACCGCAATGCTTCTCGACACACATGCACAGGCACACATTGAAAGGAAACGAATCACTTTGAACAAAGTAAACCTTTTGCCGTGACGGAATGCTCGTGCGAAATCATCGGGCACAAGGCAAAAACCTGATTTCCCCGTAGTGTGTGTGTGTGTGATCTCCATATGCTTCTTGTATTTGAGCATATCTAGTGTATTTTCCTAAAATAATCAAAGCAGTGTTTTCTGTTAATAAAGCTAGATTTGAACTAACGAGTCAATCGTCCACGTCTTGTCGTCAATAGGTTTTGATTTCTTCTTTTGCAGTAACAAAAAATCAGTCGTCGAGACAAGGGAAACGATTATCAAATTTTAAAATGCACGCGTGCTAAAACACTGGCATAGGCACGAGTACACACTGCACGCTGGTGTAAAGCTGACAGCGCCGTTTTGTTTATGGTTGCTGGTCCCTGGTTTTGGGAGTGCTGAACAAATATAGTACCAGAGACAGAGATAAGATTAGTGAAGCTATACTAGCTTAGCGTGTGATGTAAAGTGGACGCGCGCGCGTACGTGTAGCCTGTCCATATGGAGTGGAGTGCAAAGGTCCTGATGGAGCAACTATATATCTATCGTGAGTTTGTCCCTTGCATGATTCTGATTTGGTGAGTGCGCGAGGTGTTTTGGTGAGTGCGAACACTCTAGGCCTTGCAGCGGCGTTCATGAACGATGTTGAATGGGAATCTTCCAACGAAAAGAATGCATATATGCATGCATGTATGCATGTATTCACGTGCTTCACAACTCAAGAGGTGATATATGATATATTCCCTAAGTTGCTGGATTTAAAATGTTATGTGGGAACCTTCCCCGTAATTAACCCATGTAGTATTGTCTAGGGCCGGCGGTGGTGGTTGATGGCGAGATGTCATCGTGTGCCTTTGATCGCTTTGCCATGATGCGCTTGAGTGCAAGTTTTAGTCTCCATATCTAGATAAGTTTTAGTGCTTGATATAGATATATCTAGATAAGTTTTAATGTTATACATCCGTATCTATATAAATTTGAGTCAACTAATATGAATTAGTTTCTTTTCTTAAATTTGAGTCCACTGTATAGGAAGCCACCTCGATGTAGGTAAGACGTTTTCATCTAAAGACTGCGGTTTCTTTCATTCCATACGTGCCAAAGAACGTATAGCAAACGTCCAATGAGTATCAATTTGATATTAATATTTTCATTTATATTAAAAGGTTAGATATGCCTGTATCTAGATAAGTTTTAGTGTTTGATATAGATGTATCTAGACAAGTTTTAGTGCTAGATATATCCGTATATATATATATATTTGAGCAATTAATATAAATCTGAGGGAGTAGTTTCTTTTCTTAAATAATTTGGTTTTGTGTATCCTCGATGACCCGGCTTGCTCTTTTGGTATTAAGTCGTTGCATAAACCAAATGTACTTGATATCGATTTTATTTTGAGCAACCGGCATGAGTACTGTCTATTATATTAGTAGAAGGAAAAAAAATCTACTGTATAGAAAGCCACCTCCATGTAGGTAAAACGTTTTCATGTGAAGACTGCGGTTTCGCTACGAAAATTTATCCCGGCTCCACTACCTATTGAGTACATGTTTGAACAAGTGTGCCAACAATGTAATATTTTCAATCACATTGTTGTTTTGAGATTTTTGCCACGTAACTTCTATGAAACCTATACCCACAAAAAAACTTCTATGAAACCTGAATCTATGATTTTTTTTATGAAATGGCTTAGGCAAATACTTTTTTTAAAAAAAAGAGCATATATTAATATCACACGGATATCAATTACACTCAGCCTCTGCAACAACACATACCCTATTGACAATACAGATGCACATAGCCAACAAAAAAGAAATAAGAATTACAAAAAAGAAAAGTCCCGCTAAGGTAATCTGATTCTTAGCAGGAGCGACACTACCACCACCAAAAACAACACCATAAGTCCAACCCCTCGAAAAGCGACGCCTTCAAGAAGGAAACAGTGCACAAGCGTTATCATCGTCCGATCAAAGATCTTAGGTTTTCATCCTGAAGAAAGTCCCCACTCGCAAAACAATGCCTTCTGCAAGACCATTGCTAGGCACAACCACTTAAGGCCAGATCTTGGGTTTTCACCCTGCAAGGTAAGACTGTGAACTCCTCCTGTAATGTCTCCTCCTTTAACAGACGCTATTGCGAGTCACAGATAACCAAGCCATATCCTCGTCGCCATAAAGACTCAATCCACCATAGCTAGCCCACGTGTCTCTAGCTTCATGACATTCTCCGCATCTGACTTCACCATATGTATCATCAAAGACATGTCACATGATGGTGATAGGTAGCAGAGCTTCACCACGCTCACACTGAAACCAAACGGCCAACAAAAAAAACACAGGTGCGCATGACCAAATTCCTTTCGATCCAGCAAGCTCCAGGCATATGCGCCCATGGGAGTTTACCGGCGAAGCCTTCCGAAACCGGCCACTTCGGCCAAATGTTATGTGGGAACCTTCCCCGTAATTAACCCATGTAGTATTGTCTAGGGCCGGCGGTGGTGGTTGATGGCGAGATGTCATCGTGTGCCTTTGATCGCTTTGCCATGATGCGCTTGAGTGCAAGTTTTAGTCTCCATATCTAGATAAGTTTTAGTGCTTGATATAGATGTATCTAGATAAGTTTTAGTGTTATACATCCGTATCTATATAAATTTGAGTCAACTAATATGGATTAGAGGGAATAGTTTCTTTTCTTAAATTTGAGTCCACTGTATAGGAAGCCACCTCGATGTAGTTAAGACGTTCTCATCTGAAGACTGCGGTTTCTTTCCTTCCATACGTGCCAAAGAACGTATAGCAAACGTCCAATGAGTATCAATTTGATATTAATATTTTCATTTATATTAAAAGGTTCCAGAGAGACCTTGATTACTTGATTTAGTTACCATGCAGGCATCACGCACCCCTCCTCCTCGAAATGCATTCTCTTTTTCTAGCAATCAGCAGGAACTCTATCTTTTATTAGGAGATAATTGGCTAGTTTGGAAGGAAACCGGCCAAATCCGAAACAGACGTATATACACATGGGTCCGATTAAAAGGGGAAGACCAATAAAAACCCAAGCGGCACCGTATTTAGGAAAAACCGGCAAAACCCATCAGGCCACACTACCTAGCTCGATTAGGTTTGGAGCACCGTCGAAAGACACAAGCACAATGGCAACAACGGACTCTACGAAAATTTATCCCGGCTCCACTACCTATTGAGTGCATATTTGAACAGGTGTGCCAGCAATGTAATATTTTCAAACACATTGTTGTTTTGAGATTTTTGCCATGTAACTTCTATGAAACCTATACCCACAAAAAACTTCTATGAAACCTGAATCTATGAGTCTTTTTTTATGAAACGGCTCAAGCAAATACCTGTTTTAAAAAAAGCATATATTAATATCACACACCCAGCCTCTGCAATAACACATACCTATTGACAATACAGATGCACATAGCTAAAAAAATAGAAGAATTACAAAAAAAAAAGTCCTGCTACAGTAATCTGATCCTTAGCAGGAGCGACACTACCACCACCAAAAACAACACCATAAGTCCAACCCCTCCAAAAGCGACGCCTTCAAGAAGGAAACAGTGCACAAGTGCTGTCATCTCCCGATCAAAGATCTTAGGTTTTCATCCTAAAGAATGTCCTCACTCGCAAAACAATGTCTTCTGCAAGACCATTGCTAGGCACAAACAATGAAGGCCAAACCTTGGATTTTCACCCTGCAAGTGTAAGACTGTGAACTTCTCCTGTGATGTATTTCCCTCTAATAGACGCTACTGCGAGTCACAGATAACCAAGCCAGATCCTCGTCGTCATAAAGACTCAATCCACCATAGCTAGACCACATGTCTCTAGCTTCATGACATTCTCCATATCTAACTTCACCATATGTATCATCAAAGACATGTCACATGATGGTAACAGGTAGCAGAGCTTCACCATGCTCCCACTAAAACCAAATGGCCAACAAAAAAATACAGGTGTGCATGAACGAATTCCTTCCGATCCAGCAAGCTCCAGGCATATGCGCCCATGGAAATTCACCGGCGGAGCCTTCCAAAACCAACCACTTCGGCCAAATCAATGGAGACACGTATCAAGTAGATCTCCAATGGGCCTCCCCCCTTGCGTGTTCAGCCCGTGAGCTCTGGCTCCTCAGTTGTCCCTTGCAACGGGCCTGCCCGACCTGTTTCCCCTCTTATTTTTTCTGGCCGACGTGTGTCAGTTCCACCCCGTGAGCAGGTTGTCCGTATCCTTCCCCTAAATCCCGCTGCCTCTTCTGCGTCCCGCCCTCCTCGCAGTCGCCGCTCGCCGCTCTGCCTCTCTCTCCTCTCCCCTGGCATCCTCCCCGTGCCCTCTGGTCCGTTGCCCTGGCATGTTCACTGCGCCCGTGAGCCGCCCTTCCCTCCTCCTGTTGGTGAGTTGTTGCTCCCAATTTCTCCCCGCCCCTCTGCTCCCCTTCTCCTTTCGTCCTCCGCCTCCCCCTCTGGTCAACCTTTCCCCTTCGGGTGCGTCGATGCTCGCGCCGCCGCCGATGGCTCCTCTCCCCCTACCTATTCTCAGGTGACCGCCTCGCCCGTTAAGGCCACTCCCCCAGGCCTCGACAGACTCCTTCTCCTCTCAACCCCCTTGTTCCGTGTTGCCATCGCTGCTTAGCTTCTGACCACTTCATTGCGGACTGCCGGGACCCTCTCCGTTGCCGGCGCTGCCGCCACTCTGGTCATCTCGAACGTGAGTGTAAGATCTCTCCTCCCGCATCTCCTTTCACATCCCCATCACTGTTTCCTCACGCCCCCTCTTCCTTCTTATCAGCTGTTCCTATGGCTTCCCTCGATGAAGCCCCTGCTTTGGCTGCCGAGGCTGCCGCATCGGCGGGCGAAAGGGGGGTGGCCCCTTTGTTCTGTGCGCTCTGCTTTGCCCAGGACCATTGCCGTTCAGTCTGCCGTCTGGTGGTTCCGGCTGCGTCCGCTTCGGCCGACTCTGAGGACGAAGAAGACCCAGAGGAGCTGGTGTTCGACGGCTCCAGTGGCGAGGATGAGCCGCCGGCTGCAGGGGGAGGAGGCCTTCATCCCCATTGATGATGCCCTTGAGTTTCTCCCTGCTCCTGACGCCCTGGCCCCGTTACCTGATGCTGAAGACTTGGAAGAGCCTTACCGCCCCGACGCCATCGATGTCTACATGCCGCATGTCCACTTGCCTCACTTTGAGAATCTGGCATATGCCTTCATCTCTCCTCCCATGCCAAACTCTGATTCTCTGATCCTCCAAGCGGCTGATTTAGGTTGTGGCCCGGATCGTGTCTCTCTGCTCTCCTCGTCCCGTGGATCTCGGCTTGCTGTTTTCTCTGAGCCCTACGACCGAGAGAATGCAGTCAACCATGGCCCCTTCCTTGGCCGTGAAATTTCTGTCCACTTTGAGCGTCATGACGAAACAGACAACTGTTTCCTCTTTGAGCACGAGACTCTAGCTGCCTTGGCTATCGAAGATTTTCCCCTTGAGCACTGGAGTAGGGAGCACATTATCCACTCTTCTGGCCCTTATGCAAATCCTCATACTATTGATCCTATCTGTCTCACTGGCCTAGACTATTCAGCTGTGCTTATCACTGTCAAGGCCGAGACCATTCATGATATTCCTGCTGACCTTCATGTCAAAAACCACTGCAGCATTGGCACCATTGGCCGCATCTCCATCATTGACTATGAAGATCTGGCTGGCGGCTCTGATCCTCCATCTGATCATGGGTTCTCTCCTGTTCCCGAAGCCTACTCAGATGCAGAGGATCCTGATGTTATTGAACTTGAAGGTGGAGCTGGCTATGCCGACGTTCTTGCTGCCCTTGGTGCCCCTCCTCCTGGAGTTCCTCAGGGTGAGCCCTCTAGCGCCGCTCCTGCTGCCTCCCTGGTTACAAATGCTCTTGCAAATGCTCCTCCTCTCCCTATCGCCGCCGGCGAACCTCTTCGCTCCAAGCCAAAAAAGGTGGTCTTCAAATTACATTTTGGCTTCTTTGACATCCTTGTTCTAGGTTCGCTGGGTGAGCATGCCGCCTTCCGCATCCCTATGCGCCGTGCCTCTTCCTTCCCTGGCTGTAAAGGGCTGATGGTTGTTAACTTCTCCGCTGCCTCGGTGGGTCTCATTCACTCCATTGCTGACGTCGGCCCTCTCAAAAGGCGCACGCTCACTGTTGATGTCATTGCTCGCGGCCTCCCTCCGCGGCAAGAAAACGAAGTGTCGCTCACCTTCGCCTTTGAGTTGTTGTTGGGCAAGGTTTCAGAGCTTGCTTCTACCTCTGTTGAGGTTGCCGACCCTCCTTCTGCTGACTCTCCCCAGCCGACCTCTGAAACTGATGCCGCCCCTCTGATTGTGGCCGTAGTTGATCCTCCTGATGCTGTTGTGCCCCTTCCTGTTGATGCTCGGACTGGCGCCCCTTCTTCCTTGGTGCTGGACTCTGTGCCTGCGCAAGCCACGATCTGGCCTCAACCTCCTAAGAAGAGCTTTGAACCGCGTCGCAGCTCTCGATTCGCGCTTGGCGATTCAGGTACTTACATCTCTGTCCTTCAGCGGGCCTCCCTTCGCAAAAAAGTCAGATTAGAAGGCTCAGGCAAGCAGGAGCCCTGTCGCCTTGGCGAGCTCCCTGCCTCTGATCTTATTGCAGTCGCTCTCGTAGATGGCGAACCTCTTCCTGACCGTGATGTTCTCTTGCTTGCAGACGCTTGTGACATAGCTGCAGCTGAACTGGACGGGCCTGTTCCTTCTGACCCGGAGCTTGCCTGTTCTCCATGATTAGATGGCCTACTCCTATCCAGGCCATTATCGCCATCCTCCCCGCTTCTTGCAAGGCCTACCAGGAACCCTCCAGATGTTGTGCTTTCTCCTTACGACCTCCTGATCCGGCGAAGTTGGCTCTGCGAACTTTATTTTTCCTCGCCCTTTTTAGCTTCCCTATTCGTGGCGTGAGTGCCCCTGTAACCGATATTAATTCTAAGACTTCTGCTACTTTTAATTTGAGGAGACCTACTATCCTTTACAACGTGCCTCTTTTTTGCTCTATGTTGTGCACCGATCCTTATGTTAATTAAGCTACTCTTTGCATCCTGGAACGTCCGAGGTCTTGGACGCAAGCAAAAGCGTGATGATGTTCGAGCCGCCATTGACACTTTCCTTCCCTCTATTCTCTGTCTTCAGGAATCTAAGCTCTCTTCTATCTCTTCTTTCTTTGCCTCCACTTTTCTCCCTCCCTCCCTTCGCTCCTTTGTCTTCAAACCTTCTGATGGTGCCTCTGGAGGTATCATCACGGCTTGGGATGCCTCCTTGGTCGATCTCGTTTTTCACTCCATTGATGACTTTTCTATCACCACTACCTTTGCTTTCCGCTCTGACAACCTCCTCTTCTCTGTTATTAATGTCTATGGTCCCTGCTTGCATGCCAAAAAATCCCTTTTTCTTTCCTCCCTTGAACTCATTTTGTCCACCCTTTCTTCTCCGGTTTCTGTTCTGGGAGACTTCAATCTAATCCGCTTGCCCAAAGAAAAATCTAATGATAATTTCAATATGGTTGAAGCTTCTCTCTTTAACGATTTTATTCTCAACGCTGGGATTATGGAAATTCCCTTGCTTGATCGCCAATTTACTTGGTCTAATCAACAAACCCCCCCTATTATGGCTAGGCTAGATCGTGTTCTTGTTAACAATAGTTGGAGTTTGGCCTTCCCTGATTCTACTTTAACCTCCTCTGCTAGACCTACTTCCGACCATATTCCCCTTCACCTCGAGGCCTCAACTAAGGCGCCGCGCAGCTCCATCTTCAGGATGGAGAACACATGGCTTCTCCATTCTGACTTTGCAACCATTGTCAACAATAACTGGGAGATTGTTAGCCCTTCTCACGATCACCTTTCTCATGTGGGTCGTCTCTGCCTCAGACTAAAACGTATCCGCTCGGCGGCTCGGACTTGGTCTCGGGCTAGAAAACTCCCCTCTGTCTACCTTTCCAACTGTCATACTGTTATCGAGCTTATGGACTGCCTTGAGGAGTGTCGTGCTCTCTCCCCTCTTGAAGCTCGCCTAAGGCATCAGGCAAAAATAAATCTGGGCCAACATAATGCTGCCCGAGCTACCTACTGGCGTCAACGTGCCAAGATCCGTCATTGTGTTCTTGGCGACGAGAACACCCGTTATTTTCATCTTTGCGCCTCTGGCAGACTTAGGAAAAATCAAATTAAGGTTTTGGAGGATGAAGATGGCAACCCCACTTTCTCTCACGACACGAAAGCCCTTGTCCTTCACTCCTTCTTCAAAAACCTTCTCGGCCAGCCAAAAATCTCTTCCGACAGCTTGGACCTAGCCTCTCTTGTCGCTTCTACATCCCTTGACTCCTTCCAGGCATCTTCTCTTGTCCGTCCTTTCTCCATGGACGAGACCCGGGCTGCTGTTCTCTCCATGAATAAAAATTCTAGTCCTGGTCCGGATGGTTTTGGCCCGGCTTTCTTCCAGCGTTACTGGGATTTGATCAAACACAACCTCCTTGCTTCCCTTCATGACTTCCATGCGCTCCAAACGGACCTTCGTCCCATTAATAAATCCTTCATTGTCCTTCTCCCTAAAAAAGAGGGCGCCAACAAGGCAGAAAATTTCCGACCTATCTCCCTTCAAAATAGTTGTCTTAAACTTCTTACCAAGTGCTTGGCTTCCCGCTTACGGGAACTTATACCCTTCGTGGTTCATCCTGATCAAACAGGGTTTATTTCTGGTCGTTCGATTGCCGAAAACTTTATCTATGCTGCTGACATCATCCAATCTTGTCATAAACGCTCTGCCCCTGCCGCGGTCTTCAAACTCGACTTCCGAAAAGCCTTTGACTCCATTAGTTGGGATGCCCTTGATCGTATCTTGCTGGCAAAAGGGTTCCCTCAACTTTGGTGCCAATGGATCAAGATCCTAAACAACTCTAGCCAAACTACTGTCCTACTCAATGGTATCCATGGGCGATGGATCCAATGTCGCCTCGATCTCCGGCAAGGCGACCCCCTTTCGCCCTTCCTTTTTAACATCGTTGCGGATGTCCTGCAGCAACTCCTTCTTCAAGCCTCTCTCGGCGGGCTCCTTCTCCACCCTCTTGTGGATGACCTTCCCTGTCCCATTCTTCAATATGCTGACGACACCCTCATCATCATTAGGGCTGTCCCGGAGCACGTTAAGAATCTAAAAACTCTCCTGGACAGATTCTCTTCGGCAACAGGACTGGAAATTAACTTTCACAAAAGTACTTTCGTTCCCCTAAAAATGGACTCTTCTGATGCCTTGGCTATGGCTTCTTCCTTTGGCTGTGTGGTTTCCTCCTTCCCTCAGACCTACCTTGGCCTCCCCTTGTCCACTCACAAACTCCGCCTCTCTGATTTTGCTCATATCATCACCAAAAGTGACATGCGCCTCTCCGGCTGGCGTGGCCGCGCCCTCCCCATCGGGGGGCGTCTTATTTTGGTTAACTCTGTTCTCTCTGCCATGCTCTCCCACGCTATGAGCGCTGGCCTTCTCCCTGTTGGTGTCATTGAGGCTATTGACAAACGTCGCCGTGCTTTCCTTTGGACAGGGGATGAATCTTGTTCGGGGGGGCAGTGCAAAGTTGCTTGGCCCACAGTATGTTCCCCAAAAAACGTTGGTGGCTTGGGCGTCCTCTCTCTCCACACTCAAAACTCTGCCCTCCTCTCCAAGTTCCTCTCGAAACTTCACTCGTCCACAAATGCGCCTTGGGCTTCATGGTTTCGTCGTCGGTACGGATGGGCTCGCGGTCAGGATATGGGAGACCACCACTATCTTGACACTCCGGTCTGGAAAGGCATCCTTGCGGGTCTTCCCACCTTCCGGTCTATCACCACAGTGCTGGTCGGCAATGGGGAATCCACGGCCTTCTGGTGGGACTCCTGGGTTAATTCTTCCCCTCTCAAAGACCAATTCCCTGCTCTCTTCTCCCACACTTCTAGACCTAACGCTAGTGTGGCCTCTATCTTCCAGCTTGGGCTTGCTAGCCAACTAGCCCCCCGTCTCACAACTGCTGCTAACTTGGACCTCACCACTCTCAATGATGCTCTTGCCACCTTCACCCTTCGGTCAGACATGCCGGATACTCGTCTTTGTCATACCACTAACAAAAGCCTTTCGAACAAAGATTTCTATGCCCATGCTTTTAAGCACCTGCAGGTTGATGCTCAGGCGGACAATATTTGGAGAAGCGCTGCCCCTCTCAAGTGCAAGATCTTTGTTTGGCTGGCTCACAAGCACCGCCTCTACACAAACAAGCGCCGCTTTCGCCACTGTTTGGCTGCTACGGCGACATGCCCTTCTTGCCCTCTGGATGAAGACACCGACCACCTCCTCACACGATGCCATCGTGCCCGCGAGGTCTGGAGATTCTTCGTCTTAGGCAGCAACCTGTCTCCTCCTGACAGTATCGACGACATGCTCTCCTCTCCCCGCACGCTGGAGGAACGAACCATCTATACCGCTATTGCTTGGAGCATTTGGAAGAGACGCAACGCGCAGGTCTTCAATGCCAAGGATGAGCCGCTTCAGGTGGTTGTCCGCAACTGTCTTGAGGATGTGCGGCTGTGGACCACTAGATGTTCCTCTACTACTTCCTCTTCTTGGCTTAATTATTGGTGTAACGGATATGATCCACCCTGAGCCTCTTTTCTCCTATCCTCGCCACCTCCTTGTAATCTGTTGTAACCACCAGGTTTGAGATATAAAATGGTTCAGGCTGGCGTAAGCCCGCCGTAGTCATGCTCAAAAAAAAAAAGTAGATCTTCATCTTGGTGCGAGAGGAATCCAAACACCACCCCCTTTATTCAAACCGAGCCGACAGCCTCCTCGCCACCCGCCGGCAACCTGCAAGTTCTGCCGCACCAAACCCTACCAGCAGCCCTGCGGCTAGGCTAGTACCAAGAGAGATGGCAGCAGAGCAGGGTCGACCCCCACCGGATCCAGCCATACTAGCAACAAAGAGGTCCGGGAAGGCGGCATCGGAGAACCAAATCTCAAGATCTAGGGTTTCCAGCACCAACCGGCTTGGCCATGGACTTCCACCGTCGGTCATGGCACCGCCGGGAGGGACCTCTGCCGCCACCCCAACCAGGGACGCCGCCCAGGTTGCCAACCGTCGTCGATCCGACCATATCTGCCCCAGCAGCCATGGTGGCTAATCTCCGGCCTCCATCCACCCCGGACCACCTTCAAGCAGTAAAAAACTAATTAATCAGGAGACAGCCGGATCACCACAGCAGAAAACTGTACCTAACAGCTGCACTAAACAACATGTAAAAAAATGCACTAAACAACTGTGTAATTTATATCGAGCAAAAAAGCATCAAGATCTGAAAGTGGATGGTCTAATTAAATAAATCCATATAAAACTCCATCCATATGGCACCACTACAGCCGGTCGAGAATTAGACATCACGCTACAACGCCTTAGATTTCCGTGCGGCTGGCCGGCGGTGCATGATGCAAATGACGGTATACATCATCGCGGCTGCGCTGCTGCCGACGCTACTCTCGTCCGCGGCGGCGACCGCGGCGGGGACGATAGGGCAGCCCAACTGCAAAACAAACTGCGGAGGCGTGGACGTGCCGTACCCGTTCGGCCTCGGTCCCGCCGGCTGCTACTTGCCGGGCTTCAACCTCACCTGCGACGAGGACGGCGGGCCCCCGCGTCTTCTGCTAGGTGACAGAAGCCTCCGTGTCGTCGAGATCTCGACGCGGCACTCGACGGTGCTCGTCATGCGGGCCGGTACCGTGAGCATCGACGCCGCCAGCGGCAGCGGCACGTTCGGCGGCGGCCTTCGGGCCGACGGGCCCTACACTCTGTCCACCGGCAACGAGCTCGTCCTGACGGGCTGCAATGTGCAGGCGACGCTGCAGGAGAGGAACAGCAGCATCAGCATCAGCAGGTGCTCCTCCCTGTGCCCCGACGGCATGGACGTCAAGGCCGAGATGGAAGACGACTCCGACGTCGGCAGCAACGGCCGCAAGTACTGCGACGGCGGCGTAGGGTGCTGCCAGGGGCGCACCGGGATCACCCGGTGGGTGAGGGAGAAGACCTCCGGGAGCGTGTCCTACGACGTGCAGCTGGAGTGGTTCGGGGAGGACCGCGCCGCCGACGAGAAACGGCTACCAACTCGCGTGTTCGTCGCCAAGGAGGGCTGGTTCGACGACAGGAAGGTTCACCACAACCGGGCGAAGGTGGATGCGGTGGAAGTCCCTGTCCTCCTCGACTGGGAGATCGGCGCTGAGAACGTGCTCGTTGGCGCCGTCGCCAACACCACCGGCGGCTTCGGAGAGTGCAGCCCGGAGGCAGCACGCAACATCTGCAAGAGCAACTACACCCTATGCACTAAGTTAAGAGGCTATACCTGCTACTGCCAAGAGGGATTCAGCGGCAATCCCTACATCGTCGACGGGTGCCAAGGTAAATCCATAGTACATTTCTCCTGCCACATATTTTACATGTACTCCATGTTTTAAAATATAAAATGTTTTAATTTTGTGAAGTAAATATATCTAGACTTCTATTAGTACGTGAAAGAAGGCCTAGATTAGTACTGGAAGTGTTGATAAACTGTCCTACCCGCGAGATCTTGAGTTTGACTGTCAGCGCGCCATTCTCTCATTGTACACACCCAAAAATCTTCTGTTAAATTACTTTGAGGGTCTCTTGCTACTCCCAAATCGTATATTTACATGTATATGTATTGTAGATGTGGACGAGTGCCGGCCGATGTCGACACAAGACAAGGTATGTTTCGCTGAATGTACAAATTCACACGGATCGTATGAATGTCAGTGCCCGCGGGGAACCCATGGCAACCCCAAAGTACTCCATGGATGAAGTACGTCCACATAGGTATGTAAGCCATGCCCAATTTTTCCTCCTGTTTTCAGTGCAAATTAATTATTAAAGATGATTCATGTGCGTGTTAGAGTGTTGAACTACTATAACATTACGTCTTCATGCTATCAATCCTGAAATCACATTTTCTTCCTGAGTGGTCTAATATTACACCATACAAAATTAATTTGTGTGATTTTAGCAGAACTGCAGTGTGAATTTAGTTTCTAAGTACCTTTTTAATCTACCCAGGATACACATACCTTTTTGTTTGAGGAAAAGCTAATGCTTTGAATTCTCACATAATCATGAAAACACATGCATGTTATCTA
The DNA here is from genome assembly GCA_910589765.1 of Avena atlantica. Classification (NCBI taxonomy): domain Eukaryota; kingdom Viridiplantae; phylum Streptophyta; class Magnoliopsida; order Poales; family Poaceae; genus Avena; species Avena atlantica. The sequence continues at coordinate 494,670,591 of OU342736.1, read as the reverse complement.
TGTATCTATACATTTTCATGTTATATATGTCGCTACACAAAATATGCAAGCATGTGGATTTAAAATAGGCAACCATGTGGATTTAAAATAGCAAACCTTTTCCTTTTTTATGTAGCTCAAATGATGAAGTATTAGTTAATGAAATGTCACAAGCATGTAGAACACTTCTATATATACATGTAAAACTTTTTTCCCAGATTTCTAAACTTTTTAAATATTTTTCATTACCAACCAACATGTTAACCTACAAATATGTAGGTTAAGGTGAGAAGTTAAAAATTGTAAATTTCTTCAATAAAGAAAACAGACGACCCTACGTAAATTACAAATAACAACATATTAAGTTTACTTTTTCATAGATGGAAACCAGTGATAAATATAATAGAAATTTAAAAGCATATATTTCACCCCGTAACATACCTCTACAAATAGTACAATCTTTTCTACCGAAAACAGGACAGCAATAAGGTTGACAATTCAAGGGCTAAGTGAGCAAAATAGAGTTTGTGTAAAAAAGTGAGAAACAATAGCATTTATGGTGAGTGGTCCTTTTTGAGGATTTCATAACAAATTTTAGATTCTAGTATCTTAATGGAATCAATGCCTCAACTTGACCGCATAGTCGAACCGGTATGAGCCAGAGAGAGGTGATTGGGGAGCCACCGTTTAAAACCAATCTAGGGTTCCTTCTCCCTTGCTGGAAACATTGCCGGTCCGCCTGCCTCTGGTGGCCTTAGGGCCTTGCAGGCGTGGCGGACCATGGCCTCTTGCTGGTGGGAGGGTTTTCATCATTTGTTTAGGTTATTTTTAGTGTTTTCTTTAAGAGGGTGAGGCGGTGGCTATATAAGTCAAAATAAGGTTCTCGCCATCCTAGTCTTTTGTCCAGCGGATATCTTGGGATCTGGTTGTTTTTCGTGTCCGTTGGCGTGGTTTGAGGTTAGTCTCTTCCGATCTACGGTTGTAATCTTCGGCGATGGTTGCTACTCTGGTGTGCTGGTCCCTAGGGACCTAGCACACGACGATTCACCTACAACAAGCTTTTCCTGGCTCCCATGATAGAGGGGCAAGAACGGCAGCGCGCCTTCGGCTCGCGCTAGTCTGTAGTCGTCGCTAGGTGGTTCAAGGAGCTATTTGTATTTTGTATTACTTTTAGTCTTGTTTTTACTACTGTGGATGATTATTAATGGATCGGTTGAAATTTTTGCAACAAAAAAAATTACCGCATAGTCCAAGAGATAAAAGGATTGACATGTACGGATTTTGTACATAGGATTAATGGACAAAATGTCATATCCACCAATGGATGCATGTATGCATGCTCGCTTGTAAATTTCATTTCAGTTTGTTGTGGTTGTTATATATGTAGGTTGTTTCTCAGTTTCGTATGTCATTGTTTCTTCTTAGGATATACATAGGCATCCCTCTTGTGTGGTCTTAAAATAAATAACAACAATGTGTACTTCTTTTCAGGTTCACTCGTTGGAATAGGAGTTGGTGTCGGGGCAGGGATTATACTTCTGATTCTCTTGGCAATATTCATATCCCAACAATTCAAGCTTCGCAGGGCAAAAAAATTAAGGGAAAAGTTTTTCAAGCAAAACCGTGGACAATTGTTGCAACAACTGATTTCCCAACGAGCTGACATATCAGAAAGAATGATTATAACATTGAAAGAGCTTGAAAAGGCAACAAATAATTTTGATAAAGCTCGTGAGCTTGGTGGCGGAGGTCATGGTACCGTCTATAAAGGGATTTTATCTGACCTCCATGTTGTAGCTATCAAGAAGCCAAAGAAAGTGATTCAGAAAGATATTGATGAGTTTATCAATGAGGTTGCTATCTTATCACAAGTAAACCATAGAAATGTTGTAAAACTCTATGGATGTTGTCTTGAGACAGAAGTTCCAATGTTGGTCTACGAGTTCATATCCAATGGAACCCTCCATGACCATCTTCACGTCAATGGACAAAGATCACTGTCATGGGAAGATAGGCTACGGATAGCAACTCAAACAGCCAAATCTATAGCATATCTCCACTCAACAGCTTCCATGCCTATCATCCATAGAGATATCAAGTCAGTTAACATCCTTTTGGACGATACTCTAACGGCAAAGGTTGCAGACTTTGGAGCTTCAAGGTATGTTCCTATGGATAAATCAGGGATGACAACAATGGTGCAAGGTACAATAGGATATATGGACCCTATGTACTTCTATATAGGGAGGCTCACGGAAAAGAGCGATGTTTACGGATTTGGTGTCATTCTTATTGAGTTGTTGACAAGAAAGAAGCCATTTCTATATGTGTCCTCCGAAGGAGATGGCCTTGTTGCACATTTTTCTAGCTTATTTGCCGAAGGTAACTTAAAGCATATATTAGATCAACAAGTTATAGAGGAGGGAGGCAAAGAAGTCGAACAAGTCGCGGCACTTGCGGTGGCCTGTGTAAAATTGTTATCGCCATATTTTGGCCAACGAAGGAGATGGGCCGTGATCAAGATGGGCTTGGAAGATGCGTATATTCAACGTGTTGTTGGATCGGCCTAGTGCGTAGAATTGGGCTAAATTGCCCGTGTATCTTGTATCATAGTAGGTTTCGTTTCAGTTTAGGTTCCGTTTCAGTTTAGGTAAAGATAGAGTTGTAGAGTTATTCCAAAAGTAGAGAGTCTCCGGACTATAAATATGTACCTAAGGTTATCGAGAAAAGGAGGACAATCACGTTCACAACAAACACAATCTCGGCGCATCGCCACCCCTTGTTTCTAGGGTTTTTCTCGGGTAAGTGCCATGCTGCCTAGATCGCATCTTGCGATCTAGGCAGTATCTACTTATGCGTTATCTGGTGTTACTCGTACTGAAGCCTTGTTGATGGCGAGTAACACTACTATCATAGATTTGTGTAGGCTAGCAACAGTACTTTCGCTATGGTTGTTTAGTTTTGCTGCCTCTAGCTATCTCGCCGCCTTTGCACCTTTTCCCGGGTGTGAGGGTGGCATCTTGCTTGATCTTTATTTAAGTCGACTTGATCTGTTATAGTTGTGCCTTGTTCTCCAAGGTTTAGTTTGATATCTACATGATCAGGCCTTGCAAACGGGTTGAACGATCCAGTAATATGTAAGATATGGTTTGCCAATCCAAGAGGAGTTGTTCCGGGAATTGACTTCATGTTGGTTTTTAGGCCTTCTCTAGGGTTAGTTTCCATCATCTTTTATATATACCAGGCTCAATTACGTGTAGGTCGTTCCAATTATGTAGTGAAAACGTTAAACTGTCGTAGATCGATTTAACTTGTAATGATCAAGCAAAACCCCATGTCATCGTAGATCTAATGCAGAACCATGGGACAATCGGCTCTAGGAGCCGATTTACAGGGAAACCTGGGAGCCGGTCACGGCTTGAATTTTACGTATACTTGTTTACCATGCAGGAAACCAATCAGAGCAATCCATCACCTCCCTGATCAGGTATAGGTCAGGTGGCACGCCCTCGAACCAAGCCAGGACGCGCGCGTGCCGGAGTTTTGCGGGCCGTTGCCCGAGGGACCAGGGCCCACCAGCAGTTCTGGGAGCCTCCCGGCTCTTCGTGTTGCTCGTCGCTGCTCGCCAGCGAGTTTTGACAGGCAACATATTCTGGCACGCCCGGTGGGACCTTCAACAACATCTGCATCAACATCCGACGCTGCGATGGAGAACAGACCAGTCACGTACGACGAGCTTCCTGAAGAGCACAAGGCGAAGTATGACGAGATCAGAAATCTCTTCGAAGCCGATCTCATCGGCTCTTTCGAGAGGACCCGTAAGCATGGCATCAAGTGGAGGGGGTTCTCCCCCGAGGGTGTTCTCGATGAAGTGGATCTGTCTGTTTCTTCGGAGGAGCGCACCAGAGCTCTACGACAGGAGGTCAACTATATGGTGGCTCATTCTCTGCACCGCCATTCTGAGAGCCTGGTGAACGCTTTCGAGCGGGTCGCGGTTCGCGTAGTTCAGGAGATCATGAAACATCAGTACTCTCCGTCGGGGCCCACTTTAGGGACCCACCAAGGAGAAAGACCGCTCCAGACCAGGCCACAGCTGCCATTCACACTCGCAGCTCCAGAGCCGCCAGGATCAGCGGCGTACGTCGTCTACAAGGCTGGAGGCGACCCAGGCGATTGCCAATTCCTGTTTGAGCCACCGAAGGAAATCCCGCACGGATATACATGCGCCTACGTGCCGGACTGCAATAACCTGGCACGCACCAGCCAGATTGCAACCGCAGGAGTTTCTGCGGCAGGGGTTCCTGGGGCAGGATCTTCAGGAGCAGGCGTTCCTGGAGCAACGATGTCTGGGATGGACGCTGACAAACAGGCGTGGCTAGCCAAGTATGCCACTGGAACAAGCCATGAGAATCTAGCCCCTGCAGCTCAAACAGTGGAGCAAATCAGTACCATCCTGAGGGACCAGTTCGGCTTCGTGCCGAAGAGAAGGACAATCGGCTATTCAAAGCCGTACCCCAACGAGTTTGATCTGATTCCGCTGCCACCCAAGTATCGGCTCCCGGAGTTCTCAAGGTTCAGCGGGTCAGAAGGGTCAAGCTCGATCGAGCACATAAGCCGATACCTGGCACAGCTAGGCATGATTTCGGCATCGGATCAGATGCGCGTAAGATACTTTGCGCAATCTCTCACGGGGCCAGCCTTTGGGTGGTACACCTCGCTGCCACCTGATTCAATTCGCACCTGGAAACAACTGGAAGAGCAGTTCCACATCCAGTACCATTCAGAGGCTACTGAAGCTGGCATTGCAGACCTGGCGCAGGTGCGACAGAAGCGGGGAGAAACTGTAGCCGAATACATCCAGCGCTTCAGGACCGTCAAGAACCGATGTTACTCAGCTCGTTTAACTGAGAAGGAAGCGGTCGAGCTGGCGGCGTTGGGTCTCTTAGCACCCATCAAGGATCTGGCTTTCCAAGTGGAGTACAACTCATTGGCGCACATGGCCCAGAAACTGACGATGTATGAACAGCGCCACCCTGAGTTATACCAAGACAAGTTCAAGCGTCCCATAGGCCTGGTCGATACAGAAGAAGATGATCCTACACAAGACCAGGAGGTGGCCGTGGCTGAATGGGCTCGGGGGGCAGACCCTGTGTCCTGCAAGTGGGTGAAACAGCAAGGGCCTGCAAAAGGGTTCGACTTCGATGTGAGCAAAGCCGAGCAGATATTCGATTTACTGCTGAAGGAGAAACAGCTGAGGTTACCCGAAGGCCACAAAATCCCTACGGCTCAGGAAATGAACGGGAGACCATACTGCAAGTGGCATCACTCGTTCACCCACACCACCAACGATTGCAAGGAGCTACGTCGCCAAATCCAAATGGCGATAGAACAAGGCCGTCTGATCCTTGGGCAGTTCGCCATGAAAGTGGACACGAACCCGTTTCCCGGCGTCAACATGGTAGAACTCAGTCGCTCCGCGAGGCGTCAGCTGGACTTTTCGTTCGGTGTTAACATGGCAGGGTCTGGGTACCACCATGACACGTACAAGGAGGAAGGTGGTCACTCTCGGGGCAAAGAAAGAAAGAAGGCTGGTCCATGCGACCGGCCCGGCCGCAATGACGGGCGATACTTAACAGAGGAACAGGTGAGGAGGGTGCGGTATCAGAAGCCACATTCCACGCATCTCCTTAACAAGTATGAGCGTCAGTATGATCAGCGGCGCCAGCGCGATGGAAACAATGAAGGATATGAGCACCTCGCTGGCGGACCATCCAAAGAAAAGGAAGGCGCAGACAAACATTGGGATTGTCCCTTCTTCAAGTATTGCTGGGACGTGGGAATGAGCCGATTGCCTACAGTCGACAACTGCCCAGAATGTGGACAGCAGAAGGAGGGCACGAGGTCAGTGTCAGTGTTCAAACGTCTAGGGCCTCTCCAACCTCAGAGCCGTCACAGGGAGTCCACTCGAGCACAGGGCCTCGAGAAGCCAAGGGATGACAAAGAAGAAGACAGGTATCACCGTCCAAGGTGGTGCCCCGATGGACTCACACACACCCAAAAGCGTAGAGTGCAACGGCTGCGTAACTTAGAGGAAGCCGAAGCGCAGTATCTCCACGCTTTAAAGAAAGCACGACCTGATCTGGCCGTCAAAGTGAGGCAGACTTTGGAGACGGAAGGCCGCCCGACAAGGGAAGAGTGGCGCCCCAAATCAATAAAAGCCGATGCACAGACATCGGCTGGCACAAACATGGTGTTCGTACTTCCGGCAGAATTCTGCGCGCCACGAACCAATGTGCTACCAGTGGCACAATTTGACTGCGGTCCACGGCCGGTTATCTTTGAGAAGCCACGTGAGAAGGGTTACAAACATCTGAAAGCTCTGTACCTGCGAGGCTACATCAATGGGCAACCTGTCAGCAAGATGTTGGTGGACACCGGAGCGGCAGTCAATATCATGCCATACTCCATGCTACGACGTTTGGGACGCTCCACTGCAGACCTGATCAAAACCAACGTCACGTTAAGCGACTTCAACGGTCAGTCTTCGGAAACGCAAGGCGTACTGAACGTGGATCTGACGGTGGGCAGGAAAACCATACCCACGTCATTTTTCGTCGTAAACAGCAAAAGTACCTATGCTGTCTTGCTAGGAAGGGATTGGATCCACGCTAACTGCTGCATTCCATCCACGATGCACCAGTGCCTAATACAGTGGGACGGAGATGAAGTGGAGGTCATCCATGCAGACGATTCTATCGAGATTTCCATAAATGGCATGAACGTCTGGGAAGCAGAAGACCAAGAGCCGATCTCTGGAATCAGTTTAGACGGCTGTGAGCGCATCGAAGCTACAAAAAAAACGGGGTGAGGCTGGTCTTATCCACTGGCCTAGCAGAGTAAAAAGATCCACGCTCATACGTGGTACGGCTGATCCTCGCGATCGGCCACAAAAAATAAAAAGCAGCAATCATACGACAAGCAGATCACGTAGTCGTAACAGGGAGATGCCCTGCCATTGTGAAACAATAAGGTGTAAGCCATCCTTAACTAATGCAATAAAAAAGGGGGCCGATTCACGCAATCGGCCCAAATCATTTTTGTTGTCCTCACCTACTGCTTGCCCTGTGTTCAGCATCGATTTGGCAGGTGACGGAAAGCTAGGATATGGGTTCACATCCGCTGATGAACTAGAGGAGATCGACATTGGTCCTGGGGATAAGCCACGACCAACATTTATCAGCAAGAAGTTAGATCCGGGTCTGCGAGGCCCGATGATAGCCCTGTTGAAACAATATCCAGACTGCTTCGCCTGGGACTACACAGAGATGCCTGGGTTAGACAGGAGCATCATTGAGCATCGACTCCCGCTTAAAAAAGGATTTCGGCCATTTCAGCAGCGAGCACGGCAAATGAAGGCCGAAATTCTGGAAGAAGTCAAGAAAGAGGTCGAGAAAATGTTGACAGCCAAGTTAATCAGGCCATGCAGGTATGCTGAGTGGATTTCTAGTATAGTACCTGTAGAGAAAAAGGATGGCCGGTGGCGTGTTGCCATAGATTTTCGGGATCTCAACAGAGCTACCCCAAAGGATGAGTATCCGATGCCGGTAGCAGAGACGTTAATCAACGCAGCGGTTGGTCACAAGATCTTGAGTTTCATGGATGGCAATGCTGGTTACAACCAAATTTTTATGGCTCCAGAAGACATACACAAGACTGCATTCAGAGTCCCAGGTTCGGTGGGGTTATTTGAGTATGTAGTCATGACGTTTGGACTAAAAAATGCTGGCGCCACATACCAAAGGGCCATGAATTACATTTTCCATGATCTGGTCGGCAAGCTGGTGGAAATCTACATCGATGATGTGGTGGTCAAGTCCGCTTCAGCGCAAGGACACTTGGACGATCTACAGCGCGTCCTGGACCGAACAAGAAAATTCGGCCTATGGATGAATCCAAAGAAGTGTGCCTTCGGAGTGACGGCCGGTCAGTTCTTGGGTTTCTTGGTCCATGAACGCGGGGTTGAGATCGGCCTGAAAAGTCAGGAGGCAGTGCGAACAATGAAGCCACCCACTACAAAGAAAGAACTGCAGTCTCTCATCGGCAAGATCAACTTCGTCAGAAGATTCATCTCTAATCTATCAGGAAAGATAGAGCCGTTCATGGGACTCGTGAAAATTAAATCTGACGAGGAATTCCGCTGGGGGGCAGAACAACAACGAGCCTTCGACGAGATCAAAGAATATCTTACAAAGCCGCCAGTGTTGGTTCCACCCCAGCCGGACAGACCGTTCTACATTTACTTGTCAGTAGCTGACACGTCCATCGCTTCGGTGGTGGTGCAAGTGTATGATGGGCTAGAGCGAGTCGTATTTTACATAAGCAGAAGGATGCTGGACGCGGAGACAAGGTATCCCAATATCGATAAGTTGTGCCTCTGCCTGTTTTTCACCTGCACCAAGCTGCGCCATATCTTGCTGTCAGCAGAGATCATCATCATATGCAAATCAGACGTCATAAAGCACATGCTGTCGGCTCCTATGTTAAAAGGCCGACTGGGCAAATGGATGTTTGCATTATCAGAGTTTGACATCCGGTATCAACCCGCGAAAGCAGTTAAGGGACAGGCGCTGGCTGATCTTATTGCTGAAAGGATCAACACTAACATAGCAGCACTGTCCATAAGAGCGTGGGCTATGTTTTTCGACGGATCAGTTTGTGACGATGGCTGTGGCATCAGCATTTTGCTCGTGTCGCCCCGGGGGGCAACATTTTCCTTCTCCATCAGATTGTCTACCCTTCGCACCAACAATGTAGCCGAGTACGAGGCGATACGCAAGGGAATGGAGTTACTCCTCGAAGCCGGAGCGGAAGCAGTGGAAATTTTTGGAGACTCCAAGTTGGTGATTTCCCAACTCACGGAAGAGTACAAGTGTGAGAGCGAGTCCCTCTTCCCATTATGGTTGCACTGCCGTGAGCTGATGGCGCAGTTCCGGTACGTAAACTTCACCTGGATCCCGCGGTCGCAGAACGTAGAGGCAAATGATCTTGCACAGATGGCTTCAGGCCACAAGGATGCAGCAGAGGGAGCCGATATTCAGGTACAGCTCCTGGAAGCTGACGACTGGAGAGCCGATATCTTCAATTACTTGAAGGATTCGGCTCGGGGGGCACCTAAACGGATAAGGTACAAAGCCATGAAGTATGTGCTTATTGGGGACGACATGTTTTACTTGATAGGGCAAAGGTGTCCGATCTTTCGATGAGATGGCGATAATCGATTTGGTGGAGTTCGGGCTTGACGATCCGACTACACGTGCGAGCACGAGCGCCAATGCAATCGCTAGGCCAATCTCCTGGAGGTTACCGATCCTGCGTGAACACGATCAGCCTGACCAGCGAGGGTCTTAATTCCTACCTGAAATCGAGAACAAGTAAGAACCAATATTGCAATCAAGATATTGCGGATTAAGAGGAAAGCTTTATTGAAAGAGGTGGGATCCTGAATAGGTGCGAAGTACAAGAGGCCTCTACGACGCTCGAGCCTTGGCGAAGTTGCGACTATGGCTAACTTAATGTCTAAACAAAATCCGAGTCTAGAGGTTCGGCTATGGGGCGTATTTAAGGGCGAAAAGGTGGGGTTTCGGCCAGCCATGGAAGTGGTGGCCGAATCCAACCCTAAAAGTCCTTTTCCCCTCAAATACGGACTCTAAAAAGTGGCTAATTAAAATCCTGCGAAAATTACATGGGCCTGGCCCAAAATAAAGGTGTCGCAGCACCATATTATGCTATGGACGAATTCGTAAAGTATTGATCTTTAATATTTCGTCCAAGCCTTCTTTCTTCATTATGGTGGCCTCAAAGTTCTGAAATCTTCATCCGTGGCCTTTTCTTGGATCATCACATGCTTGCTGCCATCTCCATGCATGGCCATGCTCCAATGCTTGTCCCTCTCATCCATGCTTGGTCCATCATTCCTAAGAGTAAGAAATGTATCTGATTTAGGCAGCATCATATTCTCATGTATGTAAGGAATAGTTTCAAGAAACGAAAGTACCTGATAGTTAAGTTGTTTGGCACGAGATCTTGTGATGGGTCCTTGTATGTGTGTTGTTATAGGTACAACGGTTGTATCAATAGTAGGGATGTTCACATCATGCTCCCCTTCCTGAATTGAAGTCGTCCTCGACGCAATCTCATCTTCCTCACCACAGTAAGGCTTCAAATCTGCAATGTTAAATGTAGGACTAACCGTACCAAAGTCTGCAGGCAACTCAAGTTTATATGCATTATCATTGATTCTCTCTAACACCTTAAAGGGACCAGCAGCACGTGGCATTAACTTAGACTTGCGTAAATCAGGAAAACGATCTTTACGCAAATGTAACCAAACAAGATCGCCAACATCAAACACAACATGCTTTCTCCCTTTATCCCCAGCAAGTTTATACTTAGCATTCATGTGTTCAATGTTATCTTTAGTAGGCTTATGCAAGTCTAATATCAGTTCAGCGCGTTGTGTAGCATCCAAATTATGTTGCACCGAAGAAGGTAAAGGCAATAAATCAATAGGTGCACGAGGAACAAAACCATACACAATCTCAAATGGGCACATCTTTGTGGTAGAATGCAATGAACGATTATAAGCAAATTCTATATGAGGTAAACACTCTTCCCACAATTTTAAGTTCTTCTTTAAAACAGCCCGTAACATAGTAGACAAAGTTCTATTTACTACTTCAGTTTGACCATCAGTTTGGGGATGACATGTAGTACTAAACAGCAATTTAGTCCCCAACTTAGCCCATAAACATCTCCAAAAGTGGCTAAGAAATTTAGTATCACGATCAGAGACAATAGTATTTGGCACACCATGTAAACGAACAATTTCACGAAAGAACAAATCAGCAATATGCGCAGCATCATCCGTTTTATGACAAGGAATAAAGTGTGCCATCTTAGAAAACCGATCCACAACAACAAAAATACTATCCCTCCCCTTCTGTGTTCGTGGCAATCCCAAAACAAAGTCCATAGAAATATCCTCCCAAGGAACACTAGGAACAGGAAGAGGCATATATAAACCATGTGGATTAAGGCGAGACTTAGCTTTTTGACAAGTAGTGCAGCGTGCCACAAATCTCTCAACATCGCGACGCATACGTGGCCAAAAGAAGTGTGCAGCAAGAACATCCTCCGTCTTCTTGACACCAAAGTGTCCCATCAATCCTCCTCCATGCGCCTCCTGTAACAACAAAAGACGAACAGAGCTATCTGGAATGCATAGTTTGTTAGCACGGAACACAAATCCATCATTGAAGACGAACTTGTTCCAAGTTCTACCATCTCTACAATTCTGCAACACATCTTTAAATTCAGCATCATGCACATATTGTTCCTTAATAGTTTCCAATCCAAATATTTTGAAGTCAAGTTGAGATAACAAAGCATAACGGCGTGACAAAGCATCAGCAATAATATTATCTTTACCCTTTTTGTGTTTGATAACATAAGGAAAAGACTCAATAAATTCAACCCACTTTGCATGACGACGATTCAACTTAGCTTGACTACGAATATGCTTCAAAGATTCATGATCAGAATGAATAACAAATTCCTTAGGCCATAGATAATGTTGCCAAGTTTCTAATGTCCGAACCAACGCATATAATTCTTTATCATAAGTAGAATAGTTCAGACTAGCCCCACTCAATTTCTCACTAAAATATGCAACAGGTTTTCCCTCTTGTAATAACACCCCTCCCAAACCAATGCCACTAGCATCACATTCAAGCTCAAAAGTCTTAGTAAAATCAGGAAGTTGGAGTAAGGGAGCATGTGTTAGCTTATCTTTCAATATGACGAAGGCCTGTTGTTGTGCATCGCCCCAAACAAAGGGCACATCCTTCTTGGTAAGCTCATTCAGCGGCGCGGCAATTGATCCAAAGTCTTTAACAAAGCGCCTATAAAAACCAGCGAGGCCAAGAAAACTCCTCACTTGTGTGACCGTCTTGGGCTGCGGCCAATTCTCAATAGCTTCAATCTTGGCTGGATCCACTTCAATACCCTGTGATGTAACAACATAGCCAAGAAACGCAACTCGATTGGTGCAAAATGTGCACTTCTCAAGGTTACCAAACAAACGTGCATCACGTAAAGCATTGAAAACAGCACGTAAATGGTCCAAATGTTCCTCTAAAGATTTGCTATAAATCAGAATATCATCAAAGTAGACTACCACAAAACGGCCAATGAAAGCACGTAAAACTTCGTTCATTAATCTCATGAAAGTGCTAGAGCTAGTAGAGCTAAAACTGAGGAGAAAAATAAAAGTGAGAATCAGATTGTTGCTGCAGATTTTATACCACCAAAGAACACTAAATCTGATTCTACACATGCTACTGAAATTCGTTTGAAGAGTCCATGTATGCTTGCAAATAAAATTGATATTGCTGAACTAGATGTAAACAATACTCAATGTTATGCAAGAGGAGTTGTTCCGGGAATTGACTTCATGTTGGTTTTTAGGCCTTCTCTAGGGTTAGTTTCCATCATCTACATGTAGTGAAAACGTTAAACTGTCGTAGATCGATTTAACTTGTAATGATCTACTTGTCGTCTACAAGGCTGGAGGCGACCCAGGCGATTGCCAATTCCTGTTTGAGCCACCTAAGGAAATCCCGCACGGATATACATGCGCCTACGTGCCGGACTGCAATAACCTGGCACGCACCAGCCAGATTGCAACCGCAGGAGTTTCTGCGGCAGGGGTTCCTGGGGCAGGATCTTCAGGAGCAGGCGTTCCTGGAGCAACGATGTCTGGGATGGACGCTGACAAACAGGCGTGGCTAGCCAAGTATGCCACTGGAACAAGCCATGAGAATCTAGCCCCTGCAGCTCAAACAGTGGAGCAAATCAGTACCATCCTGAGGGACCAGTTCGGCTTCGTGCCGAAGAGAAGGACAATCGGCTATTCAAAGCCGTACCCCAACGAGTTTGATCTGATTCCGCTGCCACCCAAGTATCGGCTCCCGGAGTTCTCAAGGTTCAGCGGGTCAGAAGGGTCAAGCTCGATCGAGCACATAAGCCGATACCTGGCACAGCTAGGCATGATTTCGGCATCGGATCAGATGCGCGTAAGATACTTTGCGCAATCTCTCACGGGGCCAGCCTTTGGGTGGTACACCTCGCTGCCACCTGATTCAATTCGCACCTGGAAACAACTGGAAGAGCAGTTCCACATCCAGTACCATTCAGAGGCTACTGAAGCTGGCATTGCAGACCTGGCGCAGGTGCGACAGAAGCGGGGAGAAACTGTAGCCGAATACATCCAGCGCTTCAGGACCGTCAAGAACCGATGTTACTCAGCTCGTTTAACTGAGAAGGAAGCGGTCGAGCTGGCGGCGTTGGGTCTCTTAGCACCCATCAAGGATCTGGCTTTCCAAGTGGAGTACAACTCATTGGCGCACATGGCCCAGAAACTGACGATGTATGAACAGCGCCACCCTGAGTTATACCAAGACAAGTTCAAGCGTCCCATAGGCCTGGTCGATACAGAAGAAGATGATCCTACACAAGACCAGGAGGTGGCCGTGGCTGAATGGGCTCGGGGGGCAGACCCTGTGTCCTGCAAGTGGGTGAAACAGCAAGGGCCTGCAAAAGGGTTCGACTTCGATGTGAGCAAAGCCGAGCAGATATTCGATTTACTGCTGAAGGAGAAACAGCTGAGGTTACCCGAAGGCCACAAAATCCCTACGGCTCAGGAAATGAACGGGAGACCATACTGCAAGTGGCATCACTCGTTCACCCACACCACCAACGATTGCAAGGAGCTACGTCGCCAAATCCAAATGGCGATAGAACAAGGCCGTCTGATCCTTGGGCAGTTCGCCATGAAAGTGGACACGAACCCGTTTCCCGGCGTCAACATGGTAGAACTCAGTCGCTCCGCGAGGCGTCAGCTGGACTTTTCGTTCGGTGTTAACATGGCAGGGTCTGGGTACCACCATGACACGTACAAGGAGGAAGGTGGTCACTCTCGGGGCAAAGAAAGAAAGAAGGCTGGTCCATGCGACCGGCCCGGCCGCAATGACGGGCGATACTTAACAGAGGAACAAGTGAGGAGGGTGCGGTATCAGAAGCCACATTCCACGCATCTCCTTAACAAGTATGAGCGTCAGTATGATCAGCGGCGCCAGCGCGATGGAAACAATGAAGGATATGAGCACCTCGCTGGCGGACCATCCAAAGAAAAGGAAGGCGCAGACAAACATTGGGATTGTCCCTTCTTCAAGTATTGCTGGGACGTGGGAATGAGCCGATTGCCTACAGTCGACAACTGCCCAGAATGTGGACAGCAGAAGGAGGGCACGAGGTCAGTGTCAGTGTTCAAACGTCTAGGGCCTCTCCAACCTCAGAGCCGTCACAGGGAGTCCACTCGAGCACAGGGCCTCGAGAAGCCAAGGGATGACAAAGAAGAAGACAGGTATCACCGTCCAAGGTGGTGCCCCGATGGACTCACACACACCCAAAAGCGTAGAGTGCAACGGCTGCGTAACTTAGAGGAAGCCGAAGCGCAGTATCTCCACGCTTTAAAGAAAGCACGACCTGATCTGGCCGTCAAAGTGAGGCAGACTTTGGAGACGGAAGGCCGCCCGACAAGGAAAGAGTGGCGCCCCAAATCAATAAAAGCCGATGCACAGACATCGGCTGGCACAAACATGGTGTTCGTACTTCCGGCAGAATTCTGCGCGCCACGAACCAATGTGCTACCAGTGGCACAGTTTGACTGCGGTCCACGGCCGGTTATCTTTGAGAAGCCACGTGAGAAGGGTTACAAACATCTGAAAGCTCTGTACCTGCGAGGCTACATCAATGGGCAACCTGTCAGCAAGATGTTGGTGGACACCGGAGCGGCAGTCAATATCATGCCATACTCCATGCTACGACGTTTGGGACGCTCCACTGCAGACCTGATCAAAACCAACGTCACGTTAAGTGACTTCAACGGTCAGTCTTCGGAAACGCAAGGCGTACTGAACGTGGATCTGACGGTGGGCAGGAAAACCATACCCACGTCATTTTTCGTCGTAAACAGCAAAAGTACCTACGCTGTCTTGCTAGGAAGGGATTGGATCCACGCTAACTGCTGCATTCCATCCACGATGCACCAGTGCCTAATACAGTGGGACGGAGATGAAGTGGAGGTCATCCATGCAGACGATTCTATCGAGATTTCCATAGCTGGCATGAACGTCTGGGAAGCAGAAGACCAAGAGCCGATCTCTGGAATCAGTTTAGACGGCTGTGAGCGCATCGAAGCTACAAAAAACGGGGTGAGGCTGGTCTTATCCACTGGCCTAGCAGAGTAAAAAGATCCACGCTCATACGTGGTACGGCCGATCCTCGCGATCGGCCACAAAAAATAAAAAGCAGCAATCATACGACAAGCAGATCACGTAGTCGTAACAGGGAGATGCCCTGCCATTGTGAAACAATAAGGTCATCGATTTGGCAGGTGACGGAAAGCTAGGATATGGGTTCACATCCGCTGATGAACTAGAGGAGATCGACATTGGTCCTGGGGATAAGCCACGACCAACATTTATCAGCAAGAAGTTAGATCCGGGTCTGCGAGGCCCGATGATAGCCCTGTTGAAACAATATCCAGACTGCTTCGCCTGGGACTACACAGAGATGCCTGGGTTAGACAGGAGCATCATTGAGCATCGACTCCCGCTTAAAAAAGGATTTCGGCCATTTCAGCAGCGAGCACGGCAAATGAAGGCCGAAATTCTGGAAGAAGTCAAGAAAGAGGTCGAGAAAATGTTGACAGCCAAGTTAATCAGGCCATGCAGGTATGCTGAGTGGATTTCTAGTATAGTACCTGTAGAGAAAAAGGATGGCCGGTGGCGTGTTGCCATAGATTTTCGGGATCTCAACAGAGCTACCCCAAAGGATGAGTATCCGATGCCGGTAGCAGAGACGTTAATCAACGCAGCGGCTGGTCACAAGTTCTTAAGTTTCATGGATGGCAATGCTGGTTACAAACCACATTTTTATGGCTCCAAAAGACATACACAAGACTGCATTCAGGGTCCCAGGTTCGGGCACAATTCCTGGAAGCCGACGACACGAGAGCCGATATCTTCAATTACTTGAAGGATTCGGCTCGGGGGGCACCTAAACGGATAAGGGATAAAGCCATGAAGTACGTGCTTATTGGGGATGACATGTTTTACAGGACTCTGAAAATCGGGAATAAAAGCAAAAATATACAGCCGATGCACGGTCATCGACTCTAGAGGTTCACACACGTTACAAACAGGTGTCGTTTCGCGCACACAAGCTACTGAAGAAATGCTTCGAAGGCGCGGAGGGCGTCAGCACGGACACGGTCCACCTAGGCGATCTCGGCTTCGTCATCTTCATCCTTACCCGACACTAGCTGCTTGTTCAGGGCACGTATGTCTGCCAGATCGGTCTTCAGTTGAGCCCTGAGGCCTTCCGCCTCGTCTTGGGAACGGGCGATGGATTCTTCCTTGTCACGGATGAGCTGTTTAGTCACCCGGACCTTCTCCTCAAGATCTTCCAACTCCCTTTTCAGGGATGCGAGCTCGGCGGTACTGACAGAGGTGTCAGTTTTAGCATCCAGAGACGCCTTTTTCTCGTTGAGTTGCTGACATCTGTCTGCAATATCGGCTTTCAATGGAAGTTGGGCGTGGCGCAGGGTGATCCTTTCACGAGCTAGCTTCACCCGCGGCCCGAAAAAGGACAGATTTGCAACTGACCAAAGCTTCACCTGCAACGCTACTGGAAGATGGTCCGGGATTTCGGCAAGAACGCTCTTCACTTCCTCAGAACCTTCGATCAACTCCTCGATTGGGGAGGACAGCAAGGTTTTAAGACGATGGAATTGAGGTGGAACAACCCTGGCTCGTGGATCATCAGCAGCAACGGAGGGAGTTGGTTCAATGGATTCAGGGTCAAACGTCACCAAACCTGAAATATCACAACTCTGGCGGCCCGGAAAGGCGTCAGTATACATCCAAACGTGTAAGGATGAGCCGGAAGGACCTAAACGTACCTCTCCTAAGATTGAAGGGGTAGCCGATGAGGAGGCGATCGGTTTGGGTGTGGTCGTTGGAGGCTTGACCAGGGTGGTAACCGTCTCATCTACACCTTCGGGGATTCCCAGATCCGGCGTCGGCACTGCCCCGGCCCTCCCACTGGAAACATCAGTCATCTGCATGAAGGGTGTTTTTTAGCCGATGTGAACGATGATGAATCGGCAGACAAGTAGTAAGAGCATGATGGGTGGAGATTTTAGAAACCTCCTGGCTCGACGAAGACAGTTTGTAGGGGACTTTGGTCAGTTTAAAGGCAGAAGGGCTGGGTGATGTAACATCCAGGCCAGTAATCATCACCACATCCAGCAGAGTTGGTGACATGGGGCCATGACCGAACATGAAGCAGTTCAGAGCGTCGGACCAGAAATAGCCGATGGTTTTGAGAAGATTCTCGTGTTTCTCAAGAGGAGACAATGATAGATGCAAGGCATCGGCTATTCCCATAGTTTCCCATTGGGATTGGTAAGCTCTAGCTACCCTACTGAACCAAGAAACCCAATGTTCAGGGGGATTAGGCCAGGCTCGCAAGCAGTCGGCCCAAGAGTTCAGATCTAGGTCTTGGCTTACGAAGGGGATTCTTTGTGCTTCGCAAGAAATCAGATGGGCAGGACTAGAATCTGTACGAGGGCCAAGACAGAGGGAATTTGGGAGAGAAGGATGCGACAGCAGGATGTCTGAAACCTAGAAAGTTTAATGGTAGAATAAAGGCATTAATTCAGGTGTTCGCCATTAAATTCTAAATTGCGTTCAGACTACGAGGAGTAGGCGTACCTTCAGACCGGAGACCTCTGGATTGGTGTTGGACGATTCCGCCATCTAGTTCGCCGGCGGAGATGAATCTATGCAGTTGAGGATTGAAGGTTCTTGTTGCTGTGAGCTCGATCTGGTCGGTGGGCAATTGGAGATCTAGGTCGCCCTTTTTGAAGAGGGTCGCAGGTTACCGTTTGAGGCTGAGAAATGGCCGTTTAGGTTTGCCTAAGTTTGCGACCAAGTTTGACCTTGTCAGCGTTTTTGGGAAAGCCGATGTGCATCGGCTCTTTGAGCTATGGCTTGGTTGACTGTGTGAACGTAACAAGGTGAAAGCCAATACGTTGTTATCGGCTTCTGGAGCATCGACCTATTTTGATTATCGGCAAAATTGGGGTGACAAAAGCAATCTTCGAGAAAACAGATTTTTCATTCAAAAGCTAGTTGCTTACAAAAGGCTGATTGACTACAAAAGGGAGCTTATTGCTACTACTACTACTGCTACTGGTTCCTAATCTAGCCCGAGGTCGTCGTCGCTGTCGTCGCCGCCGTCTTGTGCGCTATCCTCGGCGCTGCTTCCAGCGTCGTCTTCGCTGCTGCTGCTGAAGAAGCCAGCAGGGGCCTCCTCGTTTTCGTCGTCGTCATCCTCACTGGACCCGGTGCGGAAGTACTTCACCGGCTGGTACTCCTCGGAGGTGGTGTCCTCCTCTTCCTCCTCTTCTTCGGAGGAGTCGACGCCGTCCCAGGACATGGCGTCGTCGGTGCTGTCTGCCTCCAGTTCCCCATCAGCAAGGAACTGCAGGTCTTCTTCGCCGTCGGTCAAGGACGCGTCGTCCTCCGACCAAACAGCGAAGTACCAACCCCTCTCGTCCCACCATTGTGGGGCGAGAGTGTTGTACGCCGCCATCGGCGGGTGCTCTGGCGTCAGCTCTCGGTCGCTCATTGAGTTGGAGGCGTGGGAGGACAGGCCAGAGGAAGCAGAGGAGGCCATGGCGGAGAAAAAGGGTTTTTTCGGCGAAGGAAAAGGGTTTTCTGGCTGCTGGAGGAAGATGGGGACTGCGAACTGCTCAGGCGAATTTAAATAAAGGGGAATAATGGAGAGACGGTTCAATGCCATAGCGGTTTCCCAGATTGCGCTGCCAAAATCGTCAAATCATGCACTGCGGAGGAGTTGAGAAGACAGGGCATCATGATGAAGGGGTAGCGTGACGATCCTGTTCTGCCACGCATTCTGTCGAGCGCGCAACCCGATATAAAAAAAAACCAGGAGAAGAAAAAAACACAGAGTGGTTTTGGAATTATCATTGCCAAAACCAGGGGGCATGTGTTATCGCCATATTTTGGCCAACGAAGGAGATGGGCCGTGATCAAGATGGGCTTGGAAGATGCGTATATTCAACGTGTTGTTGGATCGGCCTAGTGCGTAGAATTGGGCTAAATTGCCTGTGTATCTTGTATCATAGTAGGTTTCGTTTCAGTTTAGGTAAAGATAGAGTTGTAGAGTTATTCCAAAAGTAGAGAGTCTCCGGACTATAAATATGTACCTAAGGTTATCGAGGAAAGAGGACAATCACGTTCACAACAAACACAATCTCGGCGCATCGCCACCCCTTGTTTCTAGGGTTTTTCTCGGGTAAGTGCCATGCTGCCTAGATCGCATCTTGCGATCTAGGCAGTATCTACTTATGCGTTATCTGGTGTTACTCGTACTGAAGCCTTGTTGATGGCGAGTAACACTACTATCATAGATTTGTGTAGGCTAGAAACAGTACTTTCGCTATGGTTGTTTAGTTTTGCTGCCTCTAGCTATCTCGCCGCCTTTGCACCTTTTCCCGGGTGTGAGGGTGGCATCTTGCTTGATCTTTATTTAAGTCGACTTGATCTGTTATAGTTGTGCCTTGTTCTCCAAGGTTTAGTTTGATATCTACATGATCAGGCCTTGCAAACGGGTTGAACGATCCAGTAATATGTAAGATATGGTTTGCCAATCCAAGAGGAGTTGTTCCGGGAATTGACTTCATGTTGGTTTTTAGGCCTTCTCTAGGGTTAGTTTCCATCATCTTTTATATCTACCAGGCTCAATTACGTGTAGGACGTTCCAATTATGTAGTGAAAACGTTAAACTGTCGTAGATCGATTTAACTTGTAATGATAGCTATACAAGGAAATCCTTAGAACAGACCAACACATTCTAAGGACATTCTAAGGACAACACATATATCTAAGGACACATTCTAAGGACACATTCTAAGGACACATTCTAAGGACTCTGGAAGGATTATTGCTCAAATGTCTGGGGACAGCCGAGGCTAATCGGCTCCTACACGAGGTACACGAAGGCGCCTGTGGGACTCACCAATCGGCTCATAAGATGAAGTGGTTGATCAGGCGATCAGGGTTTTATTGGCCTACCATGCTCGAGGACTGCTTTAAGTACTACAAAGGGTGTCAAGCATGTCAGATATTTGGAAAAATCCAGATGGTACCCGCATCAGCAATGAATCCCATCATCAAGCCTTGGCCATTCCGAGGTTGGGGCATGGATATGATCGGCAAGATCAATCCTCCGTCAAGCAAGGGCCACATGTGGATCTTGGCCATCACGGATTATTTCACCAAGCGGGTGGAAGCCGTCCCTATGAAGTCAGTAAGTTCAAAGGATGTTGTCGATTTTGTGAAAGAGCACGTCATTCATAGGTTTGGGATTCCCCGGACTATCACGACCGATGGAGGTTCGGTTTTCACTTCTCACGAGTTCAGGAAGTTCTGTGAGGACACAGGGATTAAGCTGATTCGTTCATCTCCGTACTATGCTCAAGCAAATGGGCAAGCTGAGGCGTCCAACCAGAGCCTTATCAAGCTGATCAAGAGGAAAATCGATGAGCACCCTAGGCGTTGGCATGAGGTTTTATCAGAGGCTTTATGGGCTTACCGCATGTCATGTCATGGAGCGATAAAAACCTCGCCGTACCATCTGGTCTATGGACAAGAAGCCGTATTGCCTTGGGAAATTACGGCTGGATCGAGACGCGTCACCTTTCAGAACGACCTAACGGCTGAAGAATATGCAGCTTTGATGAGTGACAGTGTTGAAGATGTGACTGAGCTTAGGCTGTGGTCGCTTGAGAAAATCAAAGAGAACAAGGCCAAAGTAGCTCGTGCATACAACAAGAAAGTGAAGCCAAAGGAGTTCCACGTTGGAGATCTGGTATGGGAAGCTGTGTTGCCTTTGGGGACTAAGGATGCAACATATGGTAAATGGTCTCCAAATTGGCACGGGCCGTATAGGGTTGACCAAGTTTTAAGAGGGAACGCGTACATGCTTGAGGAGCTGGACGGCGTGAAATTCCCAGTGGCGGTCAACGGTCAACATCTCAAGAAATATTTCCCAAGCATGTGGGATGTTGGACAGTAAAACTTGAGGGGCCGATACATGAAATCGGCTAAGTAAAAGCACGTAAGACGATGGACAGTAAAAATATGGGGGCCGATGTTGAAAATCGGCCGAATAAAAACAAAAATATATAGCCGATGCACGGTCATCGACTCTAGAGGTTCACACAAGATACAAACAGATGCCAGCCTGCACATACGAGCTATTGAAGAAATGCCTCGAGGGCGTGGAGGGCGTCAGCACGGATACGGTCCAACTCGGCGATTTCAGCTTTGTCATCATCATCCTTGCTTGTCACTAGTTGTTCGTTCAGGGCACATTTTTCAATGGGCAATTGGAGATTTGGATCGCCCGTTTTGAAGAAGAAGGACACAGGTCGCCCGTTTTGAAAAGGGTCGCAGGTTACCGTTTGAAACCAAGAAGTGGCCGTTTTAATGTGCCTAAAGATGCGACCAAGTTTTGACCCTGTCAACATTTTTTCGGAGAAATCGATGGGTAGTCATCGGCTCTTTGCGATTTGACTTGTTTGACTGTATGCGTGCAGTATGTTGAGAGCCGATACAGTGTCATCGACTCTTGGAGCATCGTCCTATTTTGGCTATCGGCAAAATTAGGGGCGAACAAGAAAATCTTTGGGGAACAGATTCTCATTCATTTGAAAGATGATTGATTACAAAAGGATGGTCGATTACAAAAGGGATCCTGCTACTACTACTACTACTGTTGCTGCTGCTGATTCCTAATCTAAAGGGCGAGATCGTCGCCGCTATCGTCGCCGCCGTCTTCTTCGCTGTCTTCAGCGCTGCTGCCGGCGTCGTCTCCACTGCTGCTGCTGAAGAAGCCGGCGGGGACTTCATCGTCTTCATCGTCATCTTCGGTATCTTCGCTTGACCCGGCACGGAAGCGCTTCGTCGGCGGATACTCGTCGGAGGATGAATCCTCCTCCGATTCCTCCTCCTCGTCGGAGGACTCGACGCCGTCCCAAGACCAAGCGTCGTCACTGCTTTTCGCCTCCAGTTCCCCGTCGACAAGGAACTGTAGGCTCTCCTCGCCGTCAGTCAGGGACGCATCGTCCTCCGACCAGACGGCGAAGTCCCAGTCCCTTTCGTCCCACCATCGTGGGGCGAAAATACTGTATGCCGCCGTGGGTGGGTGCTCTGGCGTCGGCTCTCGGTCACTGATGCTGTTGGAGGCATGGGAGGACAGACCAGAGGAAGCGGAGGAGGCCATGGCGAAGAAAAAGGGTTTTTTCGGCGAAGGAAAAGGGTTTTCTGGCTACTAGAGGAAGATGGGGACTGCGAACTGCTCAGGCGAATTTAAATAAAGGGGAATAGTGGAGAGACGGTTCAATGCCATAGCGGTTTCCCAGATTGCGCTGCCAAAATCGTCAAATCATGCACTGCGGAGGAGTTGAGAAGACAGGGCATCATGATGAAGGGGTAGCGTGACGATCCTGTTCTGCCACGCATTCTGTCGAGCGCGCAACCCGATACAAAAAAAACCAGGAGAAGAAAAAAAAACACAGAGTGGTTTTGGAATTATCATTGCCAAAACCAGGGGGGCATGTGTTATCGCCATATTTTGGCCAACGAAGGAGATGGGCCGTGATCAAGATGGGCTTGGAAGATGCGTATATTCAACGTGTTGTTGGATCGGCCTAGTGCGTAGAATTGGGCTAAATTGCCCGTGTATCTTGTATCATAGTAGGTTTCGTTTCAGTTTAGGTTCCGTTTCAGTTTAGGTAAAGATAGAGTTGTAGAGTTATTCCAAAAGTAGAGAGTCTCCGGACTATAAATATGTACCTAAGGTTATCGAGAAAAGGAGGACAATCACGTTCACAACAAACACAATCTCGGCGCATCGCCACCCCTTGTTTCTAGGGTTTTTCTCGGGTAAGTGCCATGCTGCCTAGATCGCATCTTGCGATCTAGGCAGTATCTACTTATGCGTTATCTGGTGTTACTCGTACTGAAGCCTTGTTGATGGCGAGTAACACTACTATCATAGATTTGTGTAGGCTAGCAACAGTACTTTCGCTATGGTTGTTTAGTTTTGCTGCCTCTAGCTATCTCGCCGCCTTTGCACCTTTTCCCGGGTGTGAGGGTGGCATCTTGCTTGATCTTTATTTAAGTCGACTTGATCTGTTATAGTTGTGCCTTGTTCTCCAAGGTTTAGTTTGATATCTACATGATCAGGCCTTGCAAACGGGTTGAACGATCCAGTAATATGTAAGATATGGTTTGCCAATTCAAGAGGAGTTGTTCCGGGAATTGACTTCATGTTGGTTTTTAGGCCTTCTCTAGGGTTAGTTTCCATCATCTTTTATATCTACCAGGCTCAATTACGTGTAGGACGTTCCAATTATGTAGTGAAAACGTTAAACTGTCGTAGATCGATTTAACTTGTAATGATCAAGCAAAACCCCATGTCATCGTAGATCTAATGCAGAACCATGGGACAATCGGCTCTAGGAGCCGATTTACAGGGAAACCTGGGAGCCGGTCACGGCTTGAATTTTACGTATACTTGTTTACCATGCAGGAAACCAATCAGAGCAATCCATCACCTCCCTGATCAGGTATAGGTCAGGTGGCACGCCCTCGAACCAAGCCAGGACGCGCGCGTGCCGGAGTTTTGCGGGCCGTTGCCCGAGGGACCAGGGCCCACCAGCAGTTCTGGGAGCCTCCCGGCTCTTCGTGTTGCTCGTCGCTGCTCGCCGGCAAGTTTTGACAGGCAACAAAAATTAAGTGGAGAGGATCGGCCAACCATGAGGCAAGTGGAGTGGACATTGGAGGGAATTCAGTCATCTAGTGATCATCTGTTACATTATAGAGCATTGGTTAAGAAATCCAAGAACAATGGCATTGCAATAAGGTGTCCATCGACGAATGTTGGTAACAGTTGTGAGGAGTTGACCAGACGGTATAGTATGGAAGAGGATATCATGTTATCCGGAAGGTATCCTCGGTAATCCTGCTTGCACATCAGCTGAACACAGGTTGATCTATGATTGCTAACCATAGTCTTCAAAGGTCTTTGTGCATTTTTAGCTTAAATTAATGGAAGTGATTCAAATCCCGATGGCACTCAAACCTTTTATTATTTTTCTCTTTTCATGCCGTCGTACTCAATATTCTAACCTGATTCTGAACTGTTTATTGTGGAATTATGTGCTCTCAACAGTAACTCAATTCTTTTGCTATGACATTGCATTACATCATAAAGTATTTTTCCTAGACCCCTCATTCCGATCACATTTCTTTCCTTTCATATTGATGAAATCACTACATGTGTTTTGCTACCGAAGAAGAATCCCAACAAGCCTGCCATCAGTTGGTCTGGCAGCCATTTGATTCGAAAGCCAACGGCTATATATGTTCAACGGCTACCCATCAATCAGTCGTACAGTGGTGGTACCGTCCATAGAGCAACGGCAGCCAGCTTTCCCACCAATATCCCAACGCCCCCTGCTGCATCAAACGTACGTAACCTCCACGCTGCTATATAACCGTGACGAGAACAATGGCCTCTGAACCAGGACATCGCAGTTGAATCCCGTAACGTACCATCCCCTCTGCTGCACAATGGCCACGAGAATCACACCAGCAATGTCGTGTCCGGGCTACCTCCTCCTCGCCGCCGCCGCCGCGCTCCTCGCAGCATCAGCAGCAGAAGCCGGCGACCCTGCAACAAAGATCGGCATCTGCCACGGCCGCGTGGGCAGCAACCTCCCCGCACCGGACGCGGCCGCAGCTCTGCTAAAGCAGAACGGGATAACCAAGGCGCGGCTCTTCCTGCCCGACCCGGCCGTGCTCCCGGCCTTCGCCGCGGCCGGCATCGACCTCACCGTCGGCGTGCCCAACGAGAACCTCACCTACCTATCCTCCGCCGGCCCCGACGGCGCGCTGCAGTGGCTCCGCGCCAGCGGCCTCGCCACCAGCCCCGTCGCCGCCCGCCTCCGCAGCCTCGTCGTCGGCAACGAGGTGCTCTACAACAACCAGTTCTACGCGCCGCACCTCGTGCCGGCCATGCGCAACCTCCACGCGGCCCTGGCCGCGCTCGGCATGGACGGCGCCGTCAGGGTCTCCTCCGCGCACGCCTCCTCCGTGCTCGCCACATCCTACCCGCCCTCCGCGGGGGCATTCGACGGCTCCGTCCTCGAGGTGCTCCGCCCCATGCTGCGCTTCCTCGCCGACACCGGCGCGCCATTCATGCTCAACGCCTACCCGTTCATCAGCCACGCCAGCGACCCGGCCAACGTCCCGCTCGCCTACGCGCTCTCTTCCTCCTCCTCTTCCGGCGCCGCCGCCGCCGCGACAGTGGTGCAAGACGGCGCGCTGGCGTACACGGGCCTGTTCGACGCGACGGTGGACGCGGCGGCGGCCGCGCTCGAGCGGGAGGGCTTCGGCGGCGTCGCCGTGGCGGTGACCGAGACCGGCTGGCCCACGGCGGGGCACCCGGCCGCCACGCCTGAGAACGCGGCGGTGTACAACGGCGGTATGGCGGAGAGGGCCGCGCGGGGAGCCGGCACGCCGCGACGGCCCGGGACGCCCGTCGAGGTGTTCCTCTTCGACCTCTACGACGAGGACGGCAAGCCCGGCGCCGAGGTCGAGCGGCACTTCGGCATCTTCAGAGCCGACGGCACCAAGGCCTACGACATCAGCTTCGCCTAGATAAGATGGACGGAAAACTGATGGGAGCTGTTGATTTTGGATCAACTGGCAGCCGTTTCCTGCGTTTTCTCTTGGCGTAATCTTCTGCTAACCTCCGTGGATGTACTGCTAGTATTTTTCACTCACCTTAATTTACTGCTTGCGATTTGCGAGTGATGATTCCCTTGTCGAGTTTATCTGTGCATTGCCGATACACGAATCATGGTCACGACAGTGAAGAAACTGAATCCCTGTGTGAGATTTCTGAACAAAATGTTTTCTGAAACTATTTTGCATGCAACACCTGACACAAACGGTCTTAGTAAAAAAATTCAGGTGACACTGTTACACAAACAAAGGCACTACTCTGGCTCTTTAGCCTGTACGTACGATGTTATCTAGGTCCACTTTGCACCTGATCTTGTCCGCTGCTGCTAATGACAATTTCAAGCCGGCCGGCGCCGGCCGCCCTGCGCGGCACGGCTCGGCAGACAGATATATACGCCATATACTATCACCATGGTCCTTCTATTTATAGAGATCAGCTGCTTCGTGAGTGCATAAGGAAGCTGGGATCCGTGCAACAATGGCGGGCGACTGGGGCCCGGTGCTGATCGCGGTGCTCTTCTTCGTGGTGCTCACGCCGGGGCTGATCTGCCAGATCCCAGGGAACAACGGCCGCGTCGCCGAGTTCAACAGCATGCGCACCAGCGGCGTGGCTATCTTCGTCCACACCGTCATCTTCTTCGCCTTGTGCGCCATCTTCATGATCGCCATCGGTGTCCACCTCTACGCCGGATAGCACCTTCCACCCACCACCTTGGGTCTTCTTCTCTCTAGTGGCCGCTGTTTTAGCTAGGCAGCTAGAGTAAAGAGTAAGAATGGATTCGTGACTTGTGCTCGATTGAGTTAGTTTCATCTTGAATTTGTTGTATTATGGCCAAATTTTTCAGCACTTCTTCGGCATGTGATTGATTTGATTAGAACCAACCATACAAAAAAAACTTGTTTCCTTAACGGGATAGGGCTCCAAGGCCTAGGAAACTGTATTGAGCGCCAGACCTACAAATTACAAAAAAGACCCTAGAAGAAACATAAATAACAATATGGTCCTTAGCATTTACAAACAAGACCCTAAAGAGAATTCCAAAAATTAATCGGGTCCTTTTTAGCCATATCTCCGATGAGGTTTTGAAGCACGTCACCGATGGCAACACCATATACTAACATGGGCCCCATGTTTATTCCTCATAAAAGCTGCCGAGAGCCTACACCCCTAGACGCTGATTTCTAATTCTCATATCGACGCGTCTAACATGCAGCATATCATGTACAAGGGCGAATCGAGCGTGTTTTGTAGGAATCTGTCACGGGCAAAGCAGATCGAACGGTCCATCGCCATCGCATTGAAGAGACCCACGTGCAGCGCCAACTATTAGATTTTCCCAACAAAAATTATACATGGGAAAATAAAATAAATATGTTTTACACTAAACTATTATACTTGTTTAATCTTATGCTTCATACTATAGCATTAACTAGTATAGTTTTATTTAGTTAGATGACATAATTAACAACATATATTTTTGAAATTAGTTACAGTGCTTTTTGTTACTTTTTGACAAATCACTCAACAGTTGGCTTGTGCTAAATTTAAATTTTATGTTGTAGTAAATTTCTCATTGAAGTAATCTCCCACGATTGCATAAATTATTTAGTGAATACGTATGACCTTTCTATGTGTATGTTGTGTTGGTGTATATATTTCAATGCCATTTAATATTATGGTACATGACTCTAAAACATACGCTCTAACAAATATCTTAATCAGAAGTGGTTCTAATGTAATATTAGATATGTATAGTTATGAAAGTTTCTAGAGTGTTAATTGAAGCCTTGGCAAAGATTGTCTCATGAATTTGATTTAGTAATAAATTGATAACACATGCATACTCTATGCTCGGTATTGAAATAACATCGCTTACAACACCATCCAAGCACATAAATATAGACAGATTCTACTTATACACATATGATCTAATTATTTTTTATGCTCATACCGACGCTTGGTTTCATTACAAATATTTTAGTTGTTTTATTATATAAAACTTTGTGCACATAATCAAACAGAAAATGTAGGATGTAGGACTTCCATGGAAAAAGACTAGCAATTAGTAAATCAGCCGTGATATCTAACTAATTAACACTAACAATTCTAAAATGTCTATCACTGACTTAATTAACCCTAAAATATTAACCTAACTAATCAACTCCAACAAAATTGACCTGACTAATTATCCTGATAAAATTAGGCCAGATTAATTAGCATAATGAATTACCCTAACAAATCAATAACATAATTAAAAGAAAGAGGGAAAACCCTAAGTAAATCATTGTTGTCATGTTGCATGGTGTCGTATTTGTTGATTTGTAGCGAAGTCTTATAGGTCAATGGTGCTAGAAATCTACATAAAAAACTGGTCTAGAGGCCATGTAACTTTACCCTCGGCCACCAACATATGGCCAAGGAGGGATCACCCAATCGGTTCAAGTAAGTTGGTCTGGGTGCCTTGTAACCCAACATTCAGCCACCTATACAAGAATAGGGAGGGATCACCCAATTGGTCCTAGTAAACTGACTTGGTTACCTTAGAGCATCTTCAGTAGACACGTCATATTTTGACGCTGTAAAATTTCTTTGCATCATGTTGGATCCAGTTTTAGCGTGCAAGGTCATGTCCAGCTTTTCCAAAAGCGATGAAATACAGCGGGGAGCATGCAGCGCTTTACCAGAGGCTATAAAATAGGATCTAAAATTTAACAAAAAAGACCCTATAGTGCTTCTAGAAAAATCAATCGGGTCCCCAATCAATACTTCTAAACCATCTACGGTTGTTGTCGCGGCTAATTTATAGTCAATTGATGAACAAAGTATATGCATAGGAGATGTAGAGCAAGGAAAAGCACTTGCGCACGGGATGGAACTATCGTCAGATTTTGCTCTAGAGCAAGCCAAGGCACGCGCGGGCGGGCGGCGGCACAGGGCAAGGCATGCGCGGGCGTCGGAGATGCATGCGCGGGCGAAGCTCCGTGCGAGCGACGGGCGGCGGGCTTGGACTGGCCGTGGCTGGCCGTAGAGGTGCGTGCAGATGAATTTAGGGTTTAGGGTTCATGGTTTTAGACGATAGATCTGCAGCTCATGCTAGATATACCGTTTTAGATTACCTCTGTTGGAGCGGGACACTTTTACAGCCTCTCCTGAAGATGCTCTTATAAGAGCAACTCCAGCCGTCGTTGTAAACCCGCGCGCATGCTAAAAACTGATATATATATTTTCCCGCGTCGCATCCTTCAACAGTCGATATTTTTTCCCGCAGGCGGAAAAACATTTCCCGTATGCGCTTTTTTGGCGCACCGCTCAGCGCGCTCGTTAAATGGTGCGCCTCGCGTGAAACCAAACCGCCGACACTTCAGCTCGCGCAAACACTTTCCCTCCCTACCGCTTCCATGCTCACGCACCACGCCCGCGCCACCGCCGCCGCGGAAGCTCCGGGTACCACGACATACGCGCGAGCCAGATCCAGACCGGCAACGACCCCATCGTCATCGGCACCTTTGACACAGCGCACGAGTGCCGCGCATGATGCCATGGCGTGGCAGCTCGAGCTCCCACGCTCGTCGATGAACTTCCTCGACGTGTGGACGCGCGAGCGGGCCGAGGCGCTCGCATCGCCGCCTCGCCTCGTGACGGAGGAGGAGCGTGATACATCCAATTTGCATCACTATTCTATATCATAATTTGCCACTATTCATTGATATATGTTTTATTATGAGGTGTTACTTATGTCTTTTTATCTGTTTTTGCATGTTGGATGATTCTTGGAGGATGAACTGCCGGAGTTTGAATTCTGATGGAAAAGGAGGTGTTTTGATGCAATTTCGCAAAGATCAGAAAAATACCAAAAAAATATTGGAAAATTATATTTTCCCAGAAGACGAAGGAAGCCAGAAGGGGAGGCGTAGCTGGGCCACAGGGGTTCCACACCTGTACGCGCCTAGGGCAGGTGTGGCCCACCTGGACGACCTCCGACTCCGCCCTCTCGTCTATATATTCCTCTTGGAACCCTAATACTAGGGGGACGACCACAAAAAGATTTCCGCCGCCTCTACGGGGCGGAAAACACCAAGAGTGAAAGAGCTCTCCGGTAGACAGATTTCTGTCGGCGAAATTCATTCCCGGAGAGGGGAGATCATCGCCATCAACACCATCATCAAGCTAGACTTAATCGGGATCATCATCATCCACACCATCATCTCCACCAGCACCATCATCACCACTCTATCCTGTTGTAACAATCATGTTGAATAATTGCATAGTTCTTAGGGAAAACTTTCCCGGTGTTGATTACTATTGTAGTTGATGCTTGTGAGTGGAACCATTGGACTATTGTTTATGTTCAGATTGTTATCCATCACCATATTATCTTTGATCTTGATCCATATGATGTCTCGTGAGTAGTTCGTTTAGTTCTTGAGAACATGGGAGAAGTCATGTTGTTAGTAATGGATTTGTGTTGAGTTATTATTCAATGGTTTAGTATTTAAGTTGTGGTTCTATTCTTCTAGTGGTGTCATGTGAACGTCGACTATATGATACTTCACCATTTATGGGCCTAGGAGAATGCATTGTGTATTTGCCTACTAATTATGGTGTTGTCGGAGTGACAGAAACCTGACCCCCGTTAGGACACCTTTGCACAAGGGAGCGCAGGATCTCAGAGTTTAAGGTTGTGGTTAGGTTTATATCTTAATTACTTTCCTGTAGTTGCGGATGCTTGCAGGGGGGTTAATCACAAGTATGTATTAGTCCAAGTAAGGTCGGTACATTAGCACAGGTTCACCCACACAACACTTACAACACCAAAGAAGAGTACTCAGCTATTTGAAGCAAAAGCACTTGACAGAATTCCTATGTGTCCTCGAGAACGTTTGGTCCTTATAAGTATTTCCACTGGCTTGTCCTTTGCTAAGAAAGGATTGGGCCACTTGCTGCGTTTGTTTGTTGTCTTTGTTACTTGCACTTTGTTTAGTTGCTTTATCAAAAAAAACCTAAAAATCTGTTTGCTAAGTATTTACAGAGAGTTCCTGCTCCATACACTAGTCAACACCTTCTGCTCCTTGTTGGGATCGACACTCCTATTTATCGAAAGTAATACGATACACCCCCTATACTTGTGGGTCATCAAGACTATTTTCGGGCGCCGTTGTCAGGGAGTGAAGCGCTATTGAAGAGTGGAACTGGTAAAGTAAACTTCTACTGTGAGTATTGCTTTTTGTTTCTGTTTGTTGCTTTGTTTCCAATATGGATAACCCACTTGGTTTTCTGTTTGGGAAAACTACTACCACTGTTAGGGTAGTAGATGAACCACCACCTGTTGAGATAGATCCTTTTAAGATACCTACAAGTATTGTTGATCATGTTATGGATAATTATTATTTAGGGGATGGAACTGTCCATCCTGGTGATCACTTGTTTTTTATCCATGAATTATGCGGGTTGTTTAAGTGTGCAGGTATCACAACTGAACAGGTGAAGAAGTTACTCTGCATATCCTTGAAAGGGAAAGCTGAAGAATGGTATAAGCTACTGAAGAATGGACAATCCATGGAATGGGAGGAAATGGCATCTCTCTTTTTTTCTAAATTCTATCCTCCCAGTGAGATTCATAAGGATAGAAATCTGATATATAACTTTTGGCCACGTGATGGAGAGAGTACAGCTCAAGCTTGGGGGAGATTGAAGTTACTAATGCTTAAATGTCCTATTCATAAACTCCCTAACAATATTATTATCAATAACTTTTATGCTAGCTTTCTCTTCATGATAAAGATTTACTAGATGCTTCTTGTGCTGGATCATTCACACGTATGAAGGAAGAAGCTAAATGAGATCTCCTAGACCGTATTCAAGAGAACACTGAAGCTTGGGAGAATAACAAGGGAAGAAAGTAGGGTATAAACTATGATTATGAATGCATTAAATATTTTATGAGAACTGATGACTTCCGTGTTATTAGTAATGAGTATGGTCTTGATTACCAAAGCATTGTCAACTGTTTTAAGGCCTTTGCCTCTTACATAGAAATTCCCAAGAAGAAGTGGAATAAGTACCATGCACCTTATAAAGATGTTGTTAGTCATGTTCATATTAGAAGTACTGAAGTTTGTACTACTAATCATATTGTGCCTGAACCTTATGTTGAGAAAGTTCCTTTCCAAACCAAGGTAAAGGAGTATTCTATGATGATTAGTGTCAATAACAAAGGTACTAAGAAAATTGTGGAGCCTGATGAGCAATTGAATAATGAACATGTGGTAGCTATTATGAAAGACTCTGTCACTAGAAATATAGAGGATGAGCACATTGTCTTCTGTGAAAACGCTTCTAACATTATCTCTCATCCTAGTAAATCTAGAAAAGCTAGTGTTTATGTGCTTTCTTTTAAAATTGGTGATTATTGCTACTATGGTTTATGTGATATTGGTGCGAGTTCTAGTGATATTCCTTATGAGCTTTACAGGGAAATTATGCATGAGATTGGTCCTTGTGAGCTTGAGGATATTGATGTGGTTATTCATCTTGCTAATAAGGAAACCATTTGGCCCATTGGTATTGTAAGCGACGTGGAAGATCTCTGCGGTAAGATTAAGTATTCTATTGATTTTCTAGTGCTTAATTCAGCAGCTAGCAAAACTTGTCCTATCATTTTTGGTAGAAAGGTGTAAGAAGTAAAAAGTTTTAACTAAGTTTGATGGAGATTCTTATGGTTTTAACTTTTCCAAATTTGCTAAAGCTCCTTGTGAAAATATTTTTGCCTAATAAAGATTTCAGGATGAAACAACTTGCTTCTATTGATCCGGTTTATGACCTTGGACCTCTTTTTGATGACTGTAAGTACGCTCATTCTGATGATAAAGTTGTTGCTAGTGACAGTTATATTGTCAACTTTATTCAAAATGCTACTGAAAGTTATTACGAGAGAGGGAAACATGATTTTATGCATCTCAATAATGTTAAGTTTCCCCGTTTTATATTGAAAGCTTTGAAGTTGCATCTGTTTTGTCTTCCTATGCTAGTGGCTTTTTGTTTCAACAATACGTTTTCACATGATACTCCCATGCATAGGAAGTGGGTTAGACTCAAATGTGTTGGTTATTTTCTTCTTGATGCTCTCTTTCACTTCAAATATTTATCTCCTTTGTGAGCATCTTTGAAATTTTCAAGCCTAACTTAAAGGCATTAAAGAAAAGTACTTCTTGGGAGATAACCCAATAGTTTTGTCAAGTCTTGGAAGTTATTACCTCAGTAATAACCGCTCCTTATCCTTTTTGTTTTGGTTTTTATGTCAAGTTCAACTACTTTTGTGAAGTAGAGGAGTTATGAAAAGTGGTTGTCCTGGGACAGATTATTGTGTTGCATTGTAAACATTCATGAGGGAGCTCAGTACTTCAGATGGAGCTGTATTTTTCTGTGCTTGTTCTCCAAGTTGTTACCCAACTTTCATTAGTTTTGCACTTTTTGATTTGAGCAGCAGAAGGTTTTCGAAAAAATCAACCTTTACCTAATGGTCTGTTTTGACAGATTTCTGCCATCATTTGCATTTGCCTCTTATATTGATTCCCTTCGAGTTTCTTTTGGGTTTTTGGAAAGGGGTTGCTACAGTAGCTTTTGCTTTGTTGGATTTCAGTTGAAGTGTGAACCTAAAGGTTTATTGTTTTTGCTTACACTAATGTTGCCATTGAAGCTTGTGTATTGCCTTGTGAGAAAAGGAATTATCAGGAGAAGGAGAAAAGGAGTCTGCAGAGTTCATCTTTGAATAGGTAAAAGTGGTGAAAACAGAAGGTTCGTGAAAACTTAATATTTTTATATTTTTCATGTTTTTAATACATACGGAAGGTTACGAGACAAAACAGAGGAGGAAACGGAGTCCAGGGTGGCCACACCCACCCCAGGCGCGGCCCCCCTGTGGCCGCGCCTGGAGGGGGTGTGAGCCTCCCGAGCTCCGTCTCCACCTCGTTTTCGTACCAGTACCTTCATTATGTATTGAAACTTCGTAATATATGACCCCCCGGATCCCTCGAGGTTCGTGCATGGTATTTTCGTTTCGATCTGTTTCTGTCAGAAAATCTTCTCAAATTTAGAGCACCATGGTCTCCGCCAACGATAAAGGTAAGAAGCCCGAGGAAGATGATCCTCAAAAACCCAAGTAGGAGGATATTTTGGTTGGGAATGAAGAAGACATGGAGGAGGACGAGCATCCGGATACCCGCGCTACCATCGCAAGCATTGGAGTGGTGGCAAACCCAACCAAGCTTAGAAGGACAACACGGATGTCTACAGGAGGGAAGATTCCGCGTCATATCCTCGCTCCACGGTCATCTCCTCCACATACCAAAAGACCCTTCCATACTCTTATACATGAGCATCAATACCAACAGGTGCCCAAAGGGAACTTGCCCTCGGTTTGGGATATACCTCGTTCTAACCATGCAGGAGAGGAACACACTAAGAAGGAAGAATGGGGAAAGAATAACAAGGACCGGGACTCTCGGTCTGACATGATCATGAACCGCATTAAGCAAAATTCGGAGTTGATTCGTACTCTGATTTTCGAGTTTGAGGATTTGAAGAAACTTATTGAAGAGATTATCAAGGGAACACCACCACCACCGAAGGAGTAATTTGTCATCAGGTTTGGCATCCCCTTGGCTTGTTCCAAGCTTGGGGGAGTGCCGCGGTATCACCATCATTATCTTTTATCTTTTACCTTTTTAGTGGATTCGTATCTTTGGTAGAGAAGTTATCTTATAGGTTGGTTTGTATGTGGAAGTATCTCTCCTTTAGTTGATTATCTATGTATCCCTTGGTGTGAGTGACTTTATGGAATATTAATGAGAAGTCTCATCTTTTACTTTTTGCACTTCTTATTTTAGTTTGCAATCTCTATTATATGATTGATCTTGTTGATCAGTATTGGCATCACTTTGGGAGCATCAAGTAAATCTAAGTTGGTTTTGGCAAACCAAGCTCTGCTTAGTAGAAACACTTTTTTAGGTTTGAAAGGAAAAGAGAAAAGCTTACAGGTATTTTGTATCATTTATTTTCTTTCTTGTTGGTTCTTAAGCTTAGTATTCTTTATTTAAGATCTTTTGTGTCTTCAAGGAAGATCGCATGTTTGCTTTATCACTTGTATATTTTCTTGTTTCTTTCAACTCTTTTGCTTGCTACCCAGCCTTGCTAGCCAAAAACCTGTTTTGAGAAGGCATACTTCTCATGTTTCCAATCCCTTTGAACCAAAACATGTGCCATTTGTGTCCACCATATCTACCTATTAGCATTACTTCTATTTCAAGCAAATTCTCAAGCTTCATCTATCTTTTGAATTAAAAAGTATTTTGTTATGTGAAAACTAGTTAGTAAAGCTCTCACGAACTTGATGGCACACCTTATTTTCTTACCCATAATAGACTTGAACCATTGTGTCATCGAAGTTGTATATGCTTGCATCTATACGTTGGGATTAGCAGAACCGTGCTCTCACAGGGAACGCTTTCAACATTGCACCTATACATTGTACACAGTTGATATCATGCTCTTTTGTTTGTGGATATCGACGATGTGAAATAAAGAGGGAGCTTGTAAGTCCATGGTGTGATGTATGTGTGTTAGAGAAACGCCTGAGCCGCTAGCCTAAGCCATGCCTAATCATGGTGGAAACTTGAAGCATCACCATAATAAGCATTCTGCGAAGCATCCTCAATAAAAAGCTATGCACATAGTAAATAAAAAGATCGTTGAGATGCTTATAGTCTGCTTGCCTTGTCATTTTGGTTATGGGATAACTCCTGTACCATGTGCAAGGGGTACCCCGTTGGCGGTTCTTTATGATATGAATGTACTTACAATGACAAGAACTTACCGGTAATTTAAGTTGAGTAGCATGAGGTGTGGCCCTCATATTCAAGGGACATGAGATTGCCAACTTATATTTTGTCAAGCATATACTCCATCCATGTGCACTTTAACCTTAATCATCTCAAGATGCCTATGATAGGGGCAATGAGGTCTAAAAGCTAGTAAGTACCATAATCTTTTGGAAGCTCTTTATGACTTGTAATCCCTGATTCCCTCTATGAAGGGACATTTCTCCTACTTCCAAGTTGAGTCAGTAAACCTACTTCCTCTCTATCTCCAGCAAGCATTTGAGTTGTTGTGTTTCAAGCATTCATATAGTGATTTATTCAATTATGTTCTTTATCTTCCTTGTTTGCACAAAACTCTTATCTATTGAGTATTACTTTGAAAGCCTTCATTGTGAAAAACCTTTTTGAGCAAAGAGTGCTCCTGTTTTGAAACTTCTACAAAAGCTTTTTATGAAACTGTTTACCAGCTGTTCTCTGACCAAGAACAAAGTTTTCCAATTCCAATTATGATTTATATTTATGCATCTCCATTGTGACTCATGTACTTGTTGCAATCTAAGTTATATAATGGTGAGTTGCTTTCTTTTATGAGTTGTGTAATGGTAAGTGTGATGCTTCTTGTATGTATTCTTTTATCGACACTTCACTCCATAAACCTGTGGACATGTTTACTGGGCTCATTTTTCGCTTGGGGACAAGCGAAGGTCTAAGCTTGGGGGAAATTGATACGTCCAATTTGTATCACCATTCTATATCATAATTTACCTCTATTCATTGATATATATGTCTTATTATGAGGTGTTACTTATGTTTTTTCCTTTGTTTTTGCATGTTGGATGATTCTTGGAGGATGAACTGCCGGAGTCTAGATTCTGATGGAAAAGAAGGTGTTTTGATGCAATTTCGCGAAGATCAGAAAAATACCAGAAAAATATTGGAAAAATATATTTTCCTAGAAGACGAATGAAGCCAGAAGGGGAGGCGTAGCTGGGCCACAGGGGGCCCACACACACACCCCCTAGGCGTGGGTCCCCTGGGCCACGCCTAGGGCAGGTGTGTCCCACGGCCTCCGACTCTGCCCTCTCGCCTATATCTTCCTCTCGAAACCCTAATACCAGGGGAGCAACCACAGAAAGATTTCCGCCGCCTCTGCGGGGCGGAAAACACCGAGGGAGAAAGAGCTCTCCGGAAGACAGATTTCTGCCAGGGAAATTTCTTCCCGGAGAGGGGAGATCGTCGCCATCAACACCATCGTCAAGCTAGACTTCATGGGGATCATCATCATCCACACCATCATCTCCACCAGCACCATCATCACCACTCCATCCCCCTGTAACAATCGTGTTGAAAACTTGCATAGTTCTTAGGGGAAACTTTCTCGGTGTTGATTACTATTGTAGTTGATGCTTGTGAGTGGAACCATTGGATTATTATTTATGTTCAGATTGTTATCCATCACCATATTATCTTTGATCTTGATATATATGATGTCTCATGAGTAGTTCGTTTAGTTCTTGAGGACATGGGAGAAGTCATGTTGTTAGTAGTGGATTTGTGTTGAGTTATTATTCAGTGGTTTAGTATTTAAGTTGTGGTGCTATTCTTCTAGTGGTGGCATGTGAATGTCGACTACATGATACTTCACTATTTATGGCCTAGGGGAATGCATTGTGTATTTGGCTACTAATTGTGGGGTTGCCGGAGTGACAGAAACCTGAAACTCCGTTAGGACACCTTTGCACAAGGGAGCGTAGGATCTCAGAGTTTAGGGTTGTATTAGGTTTATATCTTAATTACTTTCCTGTAGTTGCGGATGCTTGCAGGGGGTTTAATCACAAGTATGTATTAGTCCAAGTAAGGTCGGTATATTAGCATAGGTTCACCCACACAACACTTACAACACCAAAAAAGAGTACTCAGCTATTTGAAGCGAAAGCACTTGACAGAATTCCTATGTGTCCTCGAGAACGTTTGGTTCTTATAAGTATTTTCACCGGCTTGTCCTTTGCTAAGAAAGGATTAGGCCACTTGCTGCGTTTGTTCGTTGTCTTTGTTACTTGTATTTTGTTTAGTTGCTTTATTAGAAAACCCCTAAAATTTCGTTGCTAAGTATTTACAGAGAGTTCCTTCTCCATACCACTAGTCAACACCTTCTGCTCCTCGTTGGGATCGACACTCCTATTTATCAAAAGTACTACGATACATCCCCTATAATTGTGGGTCATCAGAGCGCTGCCGTAGGCGCGACGCGGAGCGCCGCCTGCTCATCTTTGAGCGCAATGAGGGCCTGCGACAGGAGTGGCGCGCGTGTTTTTCCAAAGACGTCACAGCGCAGTGCAAGCACGACGCCGAGCGGGCCGCGACCAAGGCGGCAGAGAGGACAGAGAATCACCAGAACCGCTTAGAGCGCCGGGTGGACAAGGCGCATAGGCACGCCTTCATCGACGCGCGGATGGCCGGGTCGGCGACCATCCCCAACGACGATCCCTAATGGTTGGATGCGTTTTCATCGACGCCGGTGTCCGACACGACACCGGCCTCGTCCGACGATGACTACATCTCGGTGTCCTCGTCGAACTAGATTCTATTAGTTTCTAGTAATTTTCCGTAGTAGTAGATTCTAGTAGTAGAAGTAATTTCTATTATTTTTCTTGCATCAAGATCTATGTAAAAAAAATCATGTTCTATGTAATATATATTTTTGTTTTAATTTTTAGATTTATTTTCTGTCATATTAGTTGCAAAATCTTGTTTGCGCGTGCTCCAGTTTAGTGTTCCTGTTGGAGAGGCTTGTGCTACAAATTTAGCGCATCTATTCAGCGCCTCTCTGCCAGAGGAGATTTACGCGTGCTGCATACGCGTATTCGCGTCGAAATATATAAAGACTGCTGGAGCTAGCTCTAACCCTAGCCTTGGGAGGGATCACCCGGTCGGTACAATATCTAACCTTGCGTACACACAAACTTTAGCATATCGTGACACAAGCAATACAACTCTTTGCAAAGAGTGGTAGGATTTCCTTTGTGTCTCAAGGACCCCTGTCTAAATATGTGTCTGATATATAACCATCTCTATCTACCATGTGTACGCCATCGCATGTTCAGCATTGTCGGTACAAAATAACTATAGGGCCCACCTGCCCCATTCAGCATACAAAATGCAGAGATCGGTAGCATGAGTATGCAGACACGAGAGCGTCGTTTTGGAGCCCGTCCTTCATGAAAGACTATTTATTTATTTTGAAAAATTCAAATTTAAATATTCAAAAAAATCTAGAAAAATACTAGGATGTAGATGATAATTTATAATACGCGCGTGTAAAATATTTTGTGAAAAACTTTGTATTCTCTCAGTAAGAAAGAGAAAAGTGTAAATCTAGGAGTGAACAATGAAATTTCTAATGAGTCTCCATTTTTCCAAAATTTGTCATATTTATCTTTTTCGCTGCTTCTGAAATACATAATATTTTCCTTTGAAAATTGGCAGACATGTATTTTGTATTTTTGGCTATACGAATATATTTGTTTTGAAAATATTCGATGCTATTTGAAAAATCCAAAAATGTCCTCCGGGGAGGTCAGGAGCCAAAGCGAGCACTTGTTGGAAAGTTCCAACACTCACCTCATTTCTCCTCAAAGCACGTGATTCCATTCCTCCAACAGGTTCACTATTTCCTTTCCCATGTAAGGCTTTCAACCAAATTTTGGACAGACTTCTAGAAACTTTGGAGAATTATAGCTTTTTATAACTTCTCACAGGTTTAAACCATGTTTCTCAATCCTTTAAGAAAATTCCACAAGCAATTTCATAAAATACATCTTACGTATTTTTTTACAAGTTTAAACCATGATTTAAATTTTTGATAAACTTCTAGAAAAATCCTCACAAACCTTAAGCTTCCAAATAGCCAAGGTATTGGAAATTTTTGAGACAAAATTTCGAAACTATAACACCATTAGAAAATTAATTTTCAAAAAATAGATAAACTTTCTGAATTTTGAACTTCAAAAAAATAGAAAAAAAGAATCTAGGTATATATGAACCTGCTTTTGAAAATTAAATATTCCCTCTGATTCATAATAAGTGTCCGGGCTTTAGTTTAAATTTGAATTATGGATCAGAGGGAGTAAAAAATATCATGAGTCTAGACATTGGGTAAAAACATTGCGTTGTGAATTTTCATAAG
Organism: Avena atlantica; assembly: GCA_910589765.1. Lineage (NCBI taxonomy): Eukaryota > Viridiplantae > Streptophyta > Magnoliopsida > Poales > Poaceae > Avena > Avena atlantica. Next base: position 494,630,523 of record OU342736.1, on the reverse strand, counting down.
AGATATGACTATCAATAAAATGTACAAAAATCTCAAAATGAGTTACCATTCAATTACAAGTTAATTTGTAACTTGTTTTAGTTTGAGATTTTTTGGACAAACTCTCCTATTGTTTGCTCACTGAACCTTCTAATATTTTCTCGAATAGTCAAATTTAGGGAAATACTTTCGTACTATAAGTACAAACACATGCAACATATGCAACAGAACAAACAAGAGCAGTACATGGGCCGGGGCCCAAGGCGGCTGCCCCTCTGCACCGCGCTATGGACTGTCTCTGTTTCACATCATCAAGAAACGGGTTCAAATTTACAGATGCAGTCGTATATGTTTCCGTTAAAAAGCTTCTCTGCCAACCTCTGGTTCTTCACCATCGCAAGCTGCACATAAAGTTCAGTCTGGTAAGCTTGTACCAATAAACATATGTAGCATATATATAACATAACACTGTTTAAAGCTTTGGCGCAATGCTCTTGCAGCTAGAAGATGCTTGCGGATAGGTAATGAAATTCAAATCGGCTAGATTTGTCCAAACAATGTACCTTCAGAGCATCGCACTTGAAACGGGCATTGAGGTTGGTATGCAGCGCTCGCCCCATGCCCTCTAGGATTAACTGCATAAGATTCAGAACCAAAACCAGTGGATAAAATAACTCTCCAAATGATTACACGCAGGGAAATAGTACATTCAACCAGACAGAGCCTTCTTACCAGATCTGCATCCTTGGCAGCAGCTGCAAGCTCCGAGCTAACCTGCCGGAAATCAATACAAGGGCTGCCGCATCCATTCTCTACGACCATTAGGGGCACTGACACCGGTTCATCCTTGGCATCATCTTGAATGCCAGCCATGGCATCGACTATCAACCCACCTGCTTCTGCAGCTTTCCGAAGGATGCCACAGTGCTGTGTTACATTACAAGCAATAAAGCAGAAGTTAGATGCATCAGTAGATAGCACAGCTAGGATGGCCAAGAAGAATAAACTTGTTCATCTTTGTACCTTTGCAGCTTCAGCTACAATTTCTGGAAGTTCATTAGCCGTAATATCGTTCAAAGCAGGCAATGAGTTTGCAACCAGCACTACCTGCAGAATCAGTATTCTGTTACCGACTTATGCTAAGCATATGAACAGCAGTAGAAAGAGTAAACATTGAGTGGTTATTTCACAACGTTGCTTAAATTGCCAAAGTCATCTTTCTATCAGTCCTGGACCTTCTGGGTGACACAAATATAATGAAATTTCCTGATCTGGCATGCAGTCTATATTTTCCGTAACACAAACATATAGAAAAGAAATGCAAACCAAACACATTATGAGCATGCTGTGCGTTGCTTGTTACAGGCCCATGATTCAATCTTTTGAAGCATCAAAATGTGTGCTCTTAATTCGAACTATAATGTGGAGCAACCAAACAGAACCTGTTTCTTCTTATTTTCATATTCTCAGCTTATACCTCAATTCCATGGCGTAGAAATTCTCGTGCTAAAGGAAGCATTCCGAGGACCACATCAGCACCTGAGTTATCAACAGAGATAAGTGCTTTTTTGTATGGCTGATCCTTCTTAAGCATTCTCTTTTTGAACATATCAAAGTCATCAATCTGAAACAAAAGATAACAGTATAAATACAATAGCATGATTGTCTGGTCTTGCATTATCATGACTCGTAAAATATAATTGGATAACTCATTCATTTGCAATAACATTTAAATTTCAGACTTTGGAATACTTGCCCGCCAAGGACGTTGCATCTTCTTGCGGCTCATGCGATAGATTTCTATTATAGTTCCTTGGTGATAAAGGTCCACACAAGCTTTAGACCCCCAGTCAAATATATTCGCAGCAAGGACACCTTCAATTAGGGCAAGCAATCTAGCTTCCTGACAACATCAAGTATAGAAGTAAACACAGACAAGTTCATAATTCTAGAGTTCAGACTGAGTTAGATTGCTGAGCTTATTGGCCTGCAGCTTGTGGCCATCACAGAAGCACGCAGGCAAAAAAAATCCAAGACAACTAATTTAAGACGAAGGGAGTAGATGACATTTTTTTAGAATAAACTAATTTTTACTGTGGTATGAACAAAAAAAATTAGGTTGTTTTTCTACATGATCTATCGATGAAGAAAAAGGGAAACCTTCTCTCTCATACCTCATCCATACTATCAAGTTCCATGAGTAGATCAGGTAAAACAGCCAGTGAAGCTTCATTTTCCCTTCATGCAGAAAACAACAAACAATTTAAATAGCCAGAGTAGAGATACTTGTTGACAACCATGAAGAGAGTATGACCTAACCTTTGCTTGATACTAACATATGCATCAAAAAACTGAAATTCTCTCAAACATTCCTCTCTCAACTCCAGCAGGTTGGCTAAACCGAACTTCCCATAAGCAGCAGGCTCCTCCATCAACCTAAACTTAACACAAAAGTAAGGTAACAAAGTGAAATTGCACAATGCAGACAATAGGGACGTTTAGTCTAAGGCTAAGAATAAGCTGAGTATGCCAAACGTTTCAGCTAACTTGTGGCCAAGAAAAAAGGAGCCACAAGTGTGGCAAGCTTAACTAATAAAATGAGTCTCCAATACATGGGCCATGAATCCAAGAAAGTGTGGCAAGTTATAGTTGTGGTAGTGAACCAATTAATAATGCTATACAATTGCAATGTGTACCTTGCTAAATGAGCAGAAAAGGCATGAGCAAATGCATCTCCCCGTCGTTTGGCGTCATCAGTCCCACCTTCACTAGCAACTGCCTGCAAACATAAGTATGCAGAATTTAGTCACAGAGAAATAAATCTCAAGTATCCACATACAATTTACTATAAATCCACGCACTGTTACTGTACCAATTTTATTGTCGCTTACTGTCTGAACTGTGAATCTAGGAGCTAGCAAAGCTTCACTATTAACTTTAACATTAACAGAGGCTCCATGCCTGATTTAGCTAGGTGTTGAGCCTATTGTATTGGTTTTCACCGGGTATTCCCTTAATTAACTGGGCTATTATGCTTTCTTCTTAAGCTCATGCCCCGGTTTCAGGAAAAGTTAAACAGTGCTTAACAAGGACATTAGAATTTTTAATAGAATATCTACTGTAGGTGGAATGCATGCTTAATTATCCAAAGAGCTAACATGACTTGGAGGTAAAGTAGAAAAAATTAATAGTTTTAATAGTAAACTAATACTATCAAAGACTTGACAGGTTCGGCCAGCCCTTCATTGAACTCATAGCAGTGGCTACAATGATGGCACCACATGACACATGCCTGCAGGCTGACATACTAACCCATACCTCAGTAATAGATTGGCTTATAAATATTCAGACAGTCTATTATTATCATAATGGCATGCAGTGAAAGAAACTTCAGATGTCATGTCGTGTAACTAAGTTATAGAAGGGTATCTAAAAGAAGTGGATCGTACCTTCTCCACAAGATCTGGTAGATGGTCTGACAAAACAGTGAACCAGTACCTAGCAGGATACATCTCAAGACATCATTAAGGGAATCATCAGAATCCAGTTCCTATATTATATTTATAGATAAGGAAAGGGAGAATACTTGAACTCATTATGGTCGAGATCGATTGTGTTTGGCTCATACCTGCAGTACAAATTGTATGTTACAATTCACCCATAATAAATATTTATGTTATACATGATAGCATTTGTTCTTTCACTGCCAAGCTAACATATAATAAAACCACTTGACCCCCAAGCAATATCCACATGTAACCAAGACTTGAGGAATTTTTTCGGCTCGAACAAAGACCTGTTTGGCTGAGGCACAGTTTTCTTTTTTGTCATGGAGATCACGATCTTGGCTATACCCCTCCGTCTAAGCCTGGCAATGGTCCTATAACTAAACTACACCTCGACCATACCCAACAATGTGGAATTAATAACCATAACCAAAACCACAGCCCCGGCCACCCCGTAAAACTGAAACTAAACCAAACTGTACATATCGTCTACCCAAACCATAACTAAACCACTTAACAAACTATGGGTTAAACCCGGTTCTCTGTTTTGGGTTGAAACCATTGTCGCCTTCAAGAAGCTAGCTAGTGACGTCCTGGCGGCCTACAAGAAACAGCACAAAAGCTTACGGTAAAAAAAAAGCACCCAGCTAGCTTGTTTCTCCAACGTAATCGTTCTTTATGGCAGCACAGCTGCAGAATCGACATGCAAGGGTTCGTAAAGCGTAACACAAACCAAATCGAACTGCTACTTTTGTGTCCACATGCTGAAAACCTGTTTAGGCCCACCTGAAAAACCGGGTCTTAACCTGAAGTTTTGGTCAGTTTCATCCGTAACTGTTCAGGACCATAACTAGCCATACCCAACTGTTTGTTTTGAGTACCCAAACTAAACCAAACTGTCCCACGGACTCAGCCATTCCCAACCGAACTAATCAAACCCAAAATGAGGAACTGAACCATCCAAACCGGTTATGCTAAAACCATTCTCAGGATTACCTCCGTCCACGAATAAGTGTACTTTCAGCTTTTGTTCCAAGTCAAACTTAAATTTTGAGCAACTTTATAGAAAAGAACAGCATATATGATATCAAATTGGTATATTATGAAACTACGTTTCAAGACAGATCTAGTGATACTAATCTAGTGTCATAAATGCTGCTAATTTTCCCTATAAAGTTGACAAAAGCTAGAAGTACACTTATTCGCGGACAGAGGTAGTATGGTGAAGCGTCTGTAACTTTTTGCCCCATAGTTAGAAGTAGATGCTTCAGAGTGGTTAGGTTTATTTAAGTATAAGCTTTGGAGGAAATTATCGACTCATAACTTTTGGAGTCTTTGGGGCAATGAAAGTGGAGCTCCAACTTTTATACTGAACATACTATAATAGTTTGATTTGGTCTTCTTAGGGTTGAGAAATCGAATCGAATTATCTAGCCGCAGACCCTTGATATTCTAAAAATTATTAGACATGGTAGGGATGAGAGCTAAATAGTTGTGGCTTACGTCTTTGGGTCTTCTAACAATGGGAAGACATCCAGTGATGGTACAAGATGGAGAACACCAACATTTAAAGCTGCACTTGCATCAGACCGCAAAATGTCACCCTTGGAAGTTGGCCTTTCAAAGCCTCCCATGCCTGTAGTAGCAGGAGCTCCCATAGGGACAGGTGCTGTAATCTGAGTACCTTTCTGCACAAACTTCTCCATCCATGATATCTGACAAGTAGAGTTCCATATCAAAACTTATTGATCTTGCAGTCCATACAGAACAGATGTAATAAAATGTCCATAATCAAGAAAAGATGTTCTTGCCTTTTCATTGAGATCCCCCAGAGGAGGCCCATGAATCTTCCCACCAACATATGGCGCACCCATTGGGAAACGCTCAACTAAGTGATGTGCACTCAAGTCATCAAGACCATGCTTCTCGTAACTCATAAACGCGCCAAGTGCTCCTAGAAAACCCTCATGACGAAGAAACATGGCTTTTGCTTCTCCCTTTGACCTTTCCAAAACAATGGTTGCAGGAACATATTATACGAATACGACATGGGGGAGAATTTTCACAATTAACTACATTAGGGTGGCAACACATTCAAAACTAAAATGCTTTTGGAATGTTTACCAGAAATGTACTGCAAAAGAAATGGTGTCCATGGTGTAAGCATGGCCACGAATGAAGAATCCACCAAAAAGTATCCTCTTTAGTCCATAACGAAGTGCATTTAGATAGGAAATCTACAACAACAACAAAAAGATGAGTCCAGCAACTTCTACATCATACAATGTTGCATGTACTATGAAACTGGTACCGGACAGTGGACACACAGTTTCTCCTAAGACCTAGTGGCTGAGTAGTAAACCTAACTGAATTTTGGAGCTAAAGGTTATGTGTGCTCTTTTAATAAAAGGGATCATAAACTCCAAGATACACCATCTTTGTTACATTACAACACCTAAAACAGAATACCTGAGTTCATTGAACACCATGCTAAGTGATGTTCGGCCTTTGACGAAAGAAGAACCTATTTAAATTTGAATACATTGTTTAGTACTGTAATATGATATCATCATAAACAGTGCTAGCTCCTGGGCTCATTATGTTTTCAAATCCACCAATGCCTACGAATAATAGCATAGATTTCTACAAATTTCACTAGATAACAAACACAAGCTGAAATTCATTATATTGTTTCTTTCCACAGAAGAATGCTACTGTTGAGTGTTGGATAATTGAGTTTCAGAATATAAAGAGTAAGACAAGGCTCTGTTCAGGTAAGCTCCCAAACTTCAGTGTATAGATCACTGGCTCGAACTTTTGAAGCCAACAAGAACATTGGTTTGAATATCTATGAAAACTTTGAAGCAGAAATGGCTGAGGCATCCTTATCAAGATACTATGCCAATCTACTCGGCATTTGCTTAGTCATAGCAAAAATCAACAAGATACCTGGCCAATATTGTATGAAATCATCCGTAAGAGAGAGAGTGAGATGTCCTCGGGTCTATATTCTGATAGCTCCTTGTTATCTGAAATTGTCTTGCCAAAACTAGAGGCAATTGTTGACGCTGAAAGGCCAATCTGCCAGACACCACAAGCATACAAGGATTAGTGCGTCGCAAAACAAGAATTCAGGACATTCACACGGCAAATGATATCCATTAGTACCACTTATGGTAGGCAATTTTCACTACCTAAGTCTATGTCTATAATAACTTAAAGGGGGGGCATAAAAATGATAAAATAGTTTCCAATCAATGCTAATAATTACCTTGGAGTAGTCCAGACCACCATATATATCTCCTACAAGCATGTCAATGGTGCTGTTGTCTCCACGTTGGCTCAACTCTAGTAACTCGTCAAAACTGAAACAGATTCAAGATTTCAAACTTCTGTGAAGGAAAGTATGATGTCTGTGAACAAACAGAAATGGCACCTCTTGCACTCTGTCATTAACCTCCCCAATCCCCAGTATGTACCGCCACCAACATTTGTTCCACTTACTCGTTGAAACTTCCCATGCCCATCAACCTTTCAAGAAGTACAATTAGCAATGATCCCAGTGGTAATATAAAAATCAACTTGTAAGTTACCTTGATTATGCTGACACCAGATCCAACATTAACTAGAAGGTAGGGAAACATATCATTCTGATCAATTTGCACGTATTCTTTTTGGCCATCCATGTGTGTAAAAGCTTCATGGCGTATAGCCTGGCAAAAATAAAGACTTAATAACTACCACATAATTTAAATATCTAAATGCAACCACCCTATGAGATGATGTACACTGACACTTTAGTGATGACAATACATTTCGAACTATCCACTATAAACGGCATGAACAATATGGAACTGCAGTGCAGGATGCACCCTAACTAGGAATATTGCCAGTTTAGAAATAGAAACCTTGAGCAAAAAATTTGATCCAGCTACAAGACAGTCCATTTCGTCCTCCTTCTCAAGACTGACTCCCAATCTTTCCTTAAAGAGATCTGCATACTTGTATGCTCCACCACCTGTTGCCTTTCCAAAAAATATCATAATCAGTAAAACATGAAATTCTAATGCTACAAATCAAGAAAAGGAAGAATAGAGAAAACATGAAGACTTTCCTTCTATATAGCGAAGTAACCATCAAGACCATTTGAACATATTTTCATTCAAAAGCAATTAAGGAGAGAGGAAGAAATTTACTACCAGACCATCTATGGTGTTATCCGCTAGATGCCTGCTTTCTAAAAAAGTGGTATCTGCCAGGAGCCAGAACAAATTCTAATCCTATTTACAAAAACCAACACCACTAACCATGAACACTAACAAGAAACATTAGGAAAAACAGATTGCAAACCATAATGTTCGAGTGTAATGAATACTAACTAGCTCTTCGAAATATGAGAAACCAATTTTCAATAAATCATGATGATGTTGGCTCATTAGTTGTTACCTTGATTACAATGTTATCAGGCTGAGCTCCTGAGCGCCATGAAGGTGAATCAACTCCTGCAGCATAAAACTACTACTCAATTCTAAGAAGATAGAAGTGAAAAAACAGTAAAATACATTACAACATAGTGAGGGCAGCAATTAGAACATTATGCAAATTAGTGTTTAACATCAACATTTGACACATGGTGCACTTTCAAAATGGACAGGAGAAAACGAGGAATGTCAAGTAAAAACATGGAACACGCAAACTTAAGCATGACATCAGAATAAAGATATGGAAGATGCAAACATGAAACAAACACATCAGCACATCGAATAAGGAAAACCAGAGGACTGACAAATGAAGAAGAAATATGCACAAGTCACCCTCAAATTGTTAGCACGTATGCACACTCCCACTCTATTTATAATTTAGTTTTTTTCTTGGTTTTCACTAATTCTATCCATAATCTTAAGATAATGTGAGTATAGAGAAATATGTATGCACACAACACTATACAAGATCTGATTTGTTTACAATCCAAATTCCAGACTAGTAGTAATTAGCATTAAAAATGAAGTAACGATTGCATACCACCCCGATGTAGTTGCTTGGATGAAATGAAGTCCAAACATTCGTTTAGCTTTCCAGTCTCAAATTTGACAAAGTGGAGCCTCCCTCCAAGAACCGGGTAACTCCTCCTGGCACCTGTAAATATCTCAAGTCTTTTCTTGGTGGATAGCTTGCGTTTATCCTCGGTGGATTGGTCCGCGTGTCGTGAGAAGTATACCAACTTTATAAGTGAACCTAGAGGAAAACATACAGTTCAATGACCAAACAAACAGACTGTGGAATCTCATTCAGACTGATGAGCAAAAGTAAAACATCTGAACAAAAAACAAGCTAGATGAAGGCAATTAATAGGATCAATTAGAAAGAGCATGCATAAGGGGTTCATGATGATCAGTGCTGAGCAACACATCAACGTTTGCATTTCATCTTTCATGCACCATTATCACCCATCTTACTTATCTGCAGAATTTATTTCTAAAAAAATGGAAAACTACCCAGAGTCATTCATGCACCCGGCACCCACCACTCCACTATAATTGTCTCAATCCATATGCTAAAACCGCAATAAGAGACGACCATGAGACACTGCTGGCAGGGCGACGCCCATCAGCAAAGAGGCAGGTCAGGTTATTAATAGCATTGATTAGCATGAGCAATCATAAGGCAGCTCAAAACGATCGGTCGGTCAGTACTGATCAGCACACTGTAATCATAAGGAAAACAAGCAAGCTCCTCCATGCATTGACTGCACTCTCCACTGTAACCACCTCACTCTATACGCTTAAGAGACAGAACGACGCGGACATTGCTGGAGAACGATGGCGCGCTGAGCCAAGTTCAGGGAGAGAAAGCGCGGGCGGGCGCACGTACCGCCGATGTCGAGGGCGAGGTGGGAGATGTCGTCGGACTGGTTGGGCAGCAGGATGGTGGGGTTGCGGTCCTCGAGGGTGCCGTGGATGGCGGCGCCGCTGAGGTCGAGCTGCGGTCGCGAGCCGGACCGGTGCAGCATGGTGGTCGTCGAGGCGGCCTGCGCCTGCGCCGGCGCCTTCCCCTTCCCGTCCGCCTCCGCCTCCGCCTCGGCCTCGTGCTTCACGCCCTCACCTCCTGCTTCCTCCAGCGGCGGGATTGGGGCCTCGCTGCTATTATTGGCCGCCATTCTAGGCCAGCGGATTGGGTTGGGATCAGTGGAGCCGCCACCAACCGCCCACCTGCCTGCCGGCTGCCGCTACTGCTTTGGGGAGATCGAAAATCGCCAAGCGATGGAGGACAAAACCGGAATCGATCGATCGCGAGGCGACGGTGGGGGGAATTGAATCGTGGGGGGAGGGGCGACTAGGTTGGGGATGGGTCTGGATCGCTCTGTCCGCCTCAGTACGTACTAGTACTACCTCACTGCGTGCGTGGGCGGGGTGGACTCGTGGTGCTAGCCTGCTTGGACTTTTGTGGCTCTTAGTGCGGCCGTGCGCGTATAAGTCAAAAGGTATTTTGGAATTTTTTTAGTCTTACAATAGAATCTCTGAAAATAGCTGATCCAAATAACGACACTTATTATGAATCGTACTAGAATTTCTTTAAAAATACCGAGTGGAACTTGAACATACCACCTCCGTTTCAATATATGTTTTCGCAGGCTAAATAGCTTATCAAATGTTTTATATTTTAATAAAAAAGAAGTTGTATATGCGTATATTGTGCATCGTCTAGTTAACACCGGAGAACAGGAATACGAAGATTGAAGAGGAGAATTTTTTTTGTTTTCACCCCCAAAAAAATCACTTTTACAATAAAACCTCCAAGAATAATTAAATTCTTTAAGAAACACCGAGTATAATATAGATGCATATATTATGCATAGTCTACTATGCGAAGATTAAAGAGAGAGAGAAGTGTGGGAACAACACAATATGTGATCCCTTCGTCCCTCGTGTCGCCCCTTGTGTGCGACTCAAGGGTAACTCTAATCGTCGCCGCTAGCTCCCCTCCTTCGGGAGCCCTCCTTGCAGCTTTTGTCATCGTCTTCTCCGCGGTGGCCGGCAGCGGCCCTGGCCTCCAAATGTGGCGCGGGGAGATATGCGATGAACGCGGGCGTCCACGAACGCGATGGTGTGTGGTGCGGTAGAGTTGTGCAAGGTCGTTCGATGCAGTGCGACAGGAGGTGTGGCAGTGTTGTGGATGTGGTGGTGCGGCGAGGTTGGCATGGGAGTGCGACGGGAGGTGGATGCGGTGATCTAGGCCAGGCGGGCCTAGAACTAGGATCGGCTGGCCGAGCTAGACTTTGGGTTCTAGTAGTTTGCGCGCGCGTGTGAAAACCTATGGCCTTTGGTCGGGCAACGACGGCGCTTGGACACTGTTTCCTTCTTGAAGGCGTTGTTATTGGAGTGGAGGACTACTGGTGTTGTTCTGATGGTGTCACTGTCGTTTCTTTGAGGATTAGTTCTCTGTAGCGGGACTTTTCTTTTTTGTAATTTCTATTTCTTTTTTCTGAGATGTGTGCATCCGTAGAGCCGCTAGGGCATGCGTTGTTGCAGAGGCTGGGTGTAATTGATGTCCTTGTGATATTAATATATGGCAAATACTTTCTATCGTAGTCCGATGGAAAACGCTTTCCCGGACTTGTATCTGACCATTCGTTCGGAGCTAGACAACAACGAGGCAAGGTTGGGCTATATAATGACCTGAACCATTTTTTATCCCAGCAAGCCATAACCACCTCGCCTTCGCATCTATGGACAACCCAATCTGGATCACGACCGACTAAACAAACTTTAGGTCGGCTATGGTGGAGCACATCGGAGATCATGTCTGTGTCGGCAAGATGGACGAGTACGTCGACGCTCGCCCATTCACCTAATAACAATGGCAAGTCATTCAACAAATCGCCGTCTCCACCGCATCGCCATCTGCGGCGCCTCCTCGACGTTCACCATTGCTCCATCCACGTCGTCGCTGCTCCATTCTCATCGTGCTTCCTTGGTATGACTATAGTTTGGCGGTCTCAACTTATTTAACTGATTCACATCCATGCTTCGAAGATCTGCTTCGATCTCCACCATGCAGTTCACAAAATAAGTCGTCATCCTACATTCCTACTACCTAATCAGTGCCACACGACGCTGCTTCCAAACCCAAATCTTTTTGCTTCATGCTAAAAATACGTTGCAACATAGAATAATAGTGCTTCAGATCATGCATCAGTATGCTTCTTTATAATCAATGGATGTGCTTACGGTAGTCCAATGTTGCCGCACTTCCCATACATGGATTCTAGTGTCGATTACATGTGTTTCCTACTACAATTTAAGCGCCTACAAATCTAAGATAATTGCGTCGCCCAAAATTGAAAGCTACTGATGTAATATTGTCATGCTTCTTAGATAAGAATATATGCTTCACACGACCTTTTCATGAAACTCAATTTCATGGTGTCGAGCTTCCCTTGTTCTTGGGAACAAACTTCTCCAGGAGGAAGAAAGGCAAAAACATATTTGGACATGCATTACGGGAGTAGTTAACGGGATCAGTTTTATAGCGAACGGGAGAAGTTATAAGAAAGCAATCAACTAGTAGCAAAATTAACGGGGCAGTTATTAGGAAGCAATCAAGTAACGAAAGGAAACCCAATGTGGGCCTCTATAAAGATCGAACGACCCCCTTGCTTCCAATCCTACGATCTAGGACTAGTCTGATGGGAAGCCAGGTATCAGACGCCGATTCCTAGCAGTGCCCTTAATATATGCTCTTTTCCAAAAAAAAAAATAGTTCGCGCGCGGCTACATGTCGGCTGCTGATTCGCGCTGGTTCCCGCACAACTCGGAAGTTGTTGTTGTCGTCCTTGTCTCTGCTCCCCTGCGCATTCTTCTTCCTCGGCAAAGGGCATCCCGAGCTAGCATGCTTGTACTTTTGTGCGGCGTGCATCTATAAGTCAAATATAGTATATTTTGTGGGTTTTTCAACTTTTATACAATGGAATCTCCAAAAAAACAACCTAGGAATTTTTTAAAGCACATTATAGACGTAGACATCACATATACGTACATACTGATACATCGGAAACGTATCTATAATTTTTGATGTTTTATGCTTGTTAGTATATACTTTGCTTTGCTTTGTCTATATTTTGAGGTGCTTTTTACATGTTTTCTAATACTAAATTATTAACAAGTTGCCACAGTGTCAGTTGCCTGTTTTCTGCTGTTTTTTATTACAGAAAAGCTAGTAAGAAAATATTCTCGGAATTGGACGGGACAAACGTCAAAGTCAATAACTTTTCGTGGGGAACAAGAAGTCTAGAGGGGAGATGGAGAGGCGTGTCAGGGCGGCCACACCCCCTGGCCCGCGCCTAGGCAGGTGTGGGCCCCCTGGCCACCTCCTCGGTCTCCCTCTTCGCCTATAAGAAGCCCCTGATGCCTAAACCCTAAACACCCGATCAAATCTCCACGAAACCGTCTGTAGCCGCCGCTACCATCGTCCCTAGATCGGGGGATCTGAAGTTCTACCCGGCACCCTATCGAAGGGGAGATCATCCCGGAGGCCTTCTCTCTGGTATGATGCATGAGTAGTTCCACCTTAGACTATTGGTCCATGTAGTAGCTAGATGGTTGTATCTCCTCCTTTGTGCTTTCATGTATAGATCTTTTTGAGCATTATGACAGTAGGATCCCAATGGGACCTAGTGCCTCTCGAACTATATTGATAAGGCCCCAAAGAAAGGGGCAAAGTAACTTACAAAAGTTTACAGACTTAATCTAGTATCAGCAGCCATAGACAATTAAGAAGGAAAGAAGATTACAGAGAAGCTAGAACAGCAGATAAGACAGGATGTAAAGAATCCTTTGTCATGTACATCAGTAATCCCAAGTCATTTTTGAATCTATTCTTCCAGGACAGAACACCAGGCATAATGCCATTGAAATATAAATTGTTTCTTTCTTTCAATATGCTCCATGCTGCATACATAAAAATTTCCAAGAACATTGGTCTGTTGTCTCTTTTCTTAGATTCAGCAATAATGTCCAATCGATCCCCAAGTTGAACCCAGGTAATATTGAGCAGTGACTAGCAGCTCCTACTAAAACTGCAATGAAAGAAAAGATGTTCCACTATTTCCTCCAAATTATCCCGGCAGAGAATACAATTATATCCCGAGTTAATAATTTGTTGTTTCCTTTTCAGCATGTTTCTAGTGTTCAATCTATCAGAGAATAACAGACAACAAAAGAATTTGATCTTTGGGATTGATCTTGATTTCCATATCCATGAAAATGCTTCGTGCACAGTTATGTTCCTAAAACAGAAGTTATAATAGGACTTAGCTGTGTACTCCTTACCCCAGGTGTAACTCCATGAGTCTGTTCTGTGAATCCCAAAATCCAGCTCAGAAACAAGCTGTTGAAGATCTCTGACTTCCTGTTTAGCCTCTGGGGACAGGGGTAAGTGAAAACTTTGTGATAGGTGTGTAGTATGTAGAAATTCTTGTACAGACACATCCTCCTTCACACAAAAATAAAAAGCTCTGGGAAACATTGTTGAAGCAGATTCATTAAGCTAATTGTCTTTCCAGAATAGAATAGTTGTACCATTGCCAATCTCACATCTAGAGATTCCTCTATAAATTGGTAAGAGTTTACATACCCCCTTCCACCAAAAAGATCCACATGGGTCCACTGCATGTGGGATTTTGTTCAGATAATAAGCATTCCAAACCAGACCAACCCAGGGAGTATCTACCTTGTTATAGAACTTGTGTAAAAAATTAGCAGAAGTGCTTCATTCTGAATTTTTAAATTTAAAACTCCAACACCACCCTTATCTTTTGGTCTACAAACTTTATCCCAAGCAATCAGGGAACTGCATTTTTCTCCTTCCTCAGTTTTCTTGTTCCAAAGACAGTGTTTCTGAATTTTTTCTATGTGTTCCAATATCTTGGATGGTATATTCATAGAACACATAGAGAACATTGCAATGGATGTCAGTAAGGAGTTTATAACAGTGACTCTCCCACTATAACTCATCATCAAGAAAGAGTCAAACATTTTCCTTTCTATTCTATAAACAAGAGGCATCATTTCAATTATAGTGGGTTTGGTTGTACCAACAGGTAACCCCAGATAAGTGAATGGCATTTTCCCCACAGAACACCCAAAATAATTAGCTAATCTCTGAACAGAATCATTAGCTAAATTAATAGGTATCATCATTGACTTGGTGAAATTGATATTAAGACCAGTGGAGAGAGCATAATCTTCCAGAATTTTTTTCATAGCACCAAGCTGAATGGGACAGGCAGGAAGAATAATTAAGGTATCATCTGCATACTGCACAACAGGGTAATCCATCTCAAAGTTTGCAGAGAAAGGATCCCTTAAGATATCATCTCTGAAAGCCTTATTAATTGTTGATTGAAGCAGATCTGCAGCTAGGACAAAAATCAAAGGTGATAAGGGATCTCCCTGTCTAACTCCCCTAAGACAATTAAACTGCCTGCCAGGTGTGCCATTCAACAGAACAGATGATTTCCCAGAGTCAAATAGAAGTGAAATCCAAGATAACCATTTTTCATCAAAGCCCATTTGTTGCATTATCTTTAGCATGGCACTATGCTCAATGGTATCAAAAGCTTTAGCAAAGTCTAATTTCAACAGAACAATTTCCTTTCTAGAGGCTTCACACTGAAACAGGTACTCAAAGGCCCATGCAAGGCAATCCTGAATATTCTTGCCCTTAATAAAACCATACTGATTTTTGTGGACAATCTTGAGTACAACCTTTTACAATCTATTGGCTAAGAGTTTAGTAATAATCTTAAGGCAACAGTTCAATAAAGTGATGGGTCTGTAATCATTTACAGAAAGTGGAATAGCCACCTTAGGAATGAGTGTGATGTAACCCATGTTGATACTTTCAAGATCCAGATTTCCTTCATAGAAGTCAAAACAAAGTTGGTAAATATCATGTTTAACAATATGCCAGCAGCTTTTAAGAAACTGTCCATTGAACCCATCTGGACCTGGTGCCTTGTCAACAGGCATAGATTTGATGATCTCATCAATTTCACTAGTAGTAAAAGGAGCAGAAAGATCCTGAAGTCCAATAACAGGTTGAATCAGCTGATCAAGATTAAATCTCATTTGAGGGTTATTCTTTGTGCCCAGCCTTGCCTTAAAGGTGTCATAAATAATTATTTCTTTACCAGAATGATCAGTCACCTCTGTCCCATCAGGTAAGTTTAGATGAGAGATTTAGATCCTTCTATACCTCTCAGTATCAATAGCTTGAAAAAAAATTGAGTTCTCATCACCAAACTTTGTCCATCTAATTGTGCACCTTTTTTTCCAATACTGCCTCTGGAATTCAAGAAGTTTAATCAAATGGCCTATAAGAATATTTCTGAAGTTGTTTTCAGGGATAGAAAGTCCTCTCAAATCCTCAATATTATCAAGTTCTAACAGAGCTTTATTAGTGTTTTCAATGCAAATAGAGAGTTTTGAAATTGACCTGCTCCACTTTTTAATATCATATCTCAACCTTTTGAATTTAGCATTAAGATTAGAAGCACTATTTCCCTTATAGGTTGGCTTATTCCAACTCTTAGCCACCATCTCATTAAAACCTTGGTGAGCAACCCAGAAATTCTCAAACCTGAAGATTTTTGTAGCAGGTATGGAGGATTGTATGGACAACAACAGAGGAACATGATCAGAAGTGGGTTTGCTTTGTGGGGTAACCATGGTATTAGAATAAGAGAGAGTCCAATGCATAGAAGAGAAAAACCAATCCAACTGCTCTAATAAAGGTTGTTCTTGAATGTTACTCCAAGTCTCTTATAAAATTATTGAAAATCATCATGTCCATAGGATTTCCACCAGCCTTGTTTCTGTTTGAAGGGGATCTAATAAAATTAAAATCCCCCACTAAAATCCAGTCCTCATCATCTGGTATTTTCAAGTCAAAAAGCCAGGTAATAAACTCTCCCCTATAAGTTCCCACACATGGGCCATAAATGTTGACCAGAGTCCAAGACTGAGAAGATTGAGTAGAAGTAAAGTGCACAAATAGAGCAAATTTAGTACAGTGCATCACAAGACCAGAAAACATTGAACTTTTCCAGATAATTATCAAACCACCAGAAGCTCCATCAGAAGGCACATACACAAATTCATCAAAGCTAGCAGGACAACATTCTTTAATAAAGGAAATATCAAAGAAGTCTTTTTTAGTTTCTTGCAAGCATACAACTGAACAACCACTGGATACAATGGCATTATACAGAGCAAGCTGCTTGGGTCTAGCATTAAGTCCTCTAATGTTCCAGCACAAAACAAACCAATACTTAAAGGGATGCATTATGGAGGACAAAGGTAAAAGCACTTGATAATCTTCTAATCTTCAGAAACCTCCTCCTCCTGAGGAGCCTGGAGCAGCATCAGAGATGTAACTTGAGAGGGTGGCACTCCACAAAGATTAATTCCAATTGCTTGCAGCATAGGAACAGGAGTAAGAGGTGGAATATCATCATCCTTCACAGATCCAACTTCATTCTTAGACTTCAGTTTGACCTTCACTTCAGTAACAATGATGTCTTTCACTTTAGAGATAACTTTTTTGGCATCAGAAAGATTCCTGGGTTTGAAGCCTCTGAACCTAGTTGATCTGGCACTCCTTCTAACTTGATCAGAACACATTGGGGTGCCTGAATCCACCTTAAAGTCCATGCCAAGCCTTCTCTTATGCCCCAAAGCCACAGAATTGTCAAAAGAGATGACAGGAAAGTCCCCAGCTTCAGAAGGGTCAGAATCATCAGTCCTCTCAAGATCACACAGATCCATCACAACTTGAACATCCATTGCTTTCTCATAGTCAGTGGACCTATTCCTTTTCTTTTTCTCCCACAACTGAAAGGGCTCCACAATTAGCTCAAAGGACACACAAGAAGGCAGTTTATAAGACAGAGAAGAAATTCTTATTCTCCAAAAGAATGCTTGGATGGAAAACATTATGGTAAACCTTTTTAGCCACAGAAAATTGAGCAAGAGCATCAGCATTAGCAGCAAAAAAGTGGTCATGATTCACCATCAGTTGTTCAAAGGACAGCCTTCTATTGACAAGAGAGCTTCCAACCATTTCCTCCATCACATGCTCATGCCAAGCTTGCATAGGACTATCAACCACATTTCCAGAAGATGGATCCACCCCAGCCTCAAAACTCACTCCCTGCTCTCTCAGAACAGCCTGGAAATTAACTAGAGGTATATCCATCTGTGGAACATTTTGAATTTGCCCAACCATCTGCATACCATCATCTTGAATCTGCAAATTAACTGCCAGAGCCTGAACAGCACCCTGGTTAATTTGCCCCTGTGCTTGACCCTGATGCATGTTGTTCTGCAACCAAATTGCAACTTGTTGTTGGAAAATTTGCTCAGAAGTAAGTCCTTCCCCAAACAGAGGGTGGGGGTCATTATTGGCAGGATCCTCAGGGGGAGGAGGCACATTGTGAATATGTGCATTCCAGTCAGCACTTCTTAGCATCACAACAGGAATAGCCCAACTCAGCCTCTCACCACCAAGTTGATGCATAACCAAAGTTTTTGGGACAAATTTTGGGTCCACAATCATAACCTTAACCAGCACATACTGATCATTACCATTAGGATTATGCCAATTCAGTAGTAAACCAAAATCCTCAACAGCACTACAGATATAAGAATCAATCTGGTAGTCTAAGGGGAAGCCAAGGAACATCACCCAAATAGCTCTACCAAAACTAGTCAACCTCATATTCTTGGCCCTATCATGCTTAACAAAAGTGACAGTCGTGATGTCATCAATCTCAAAAGTTAAGCCCACAACTGTATCTGTAGTAAGCACATCTCTGAAAGTAAAGGATCCTAAACTAAAAGGATGATTAGCAAAAGAATCCACAATGTGACCAGCTTCAATCAGAAGGCCTCTAAGAGTTGTTCTCATCTCATCACGCAAATGGATAGGGATGAATCTATTTGTCTCAGCAATGGTAACTTTGGCACGATTTAACGGAGGCTCAGCAGTAACCACCAAATCAGTTCTCACCTTGCGATTGGCCGGACCATGATCGATGGACATACCCTCAGGAAGGAAAGCCAGGGGATTGACTGGAAATGTTGCCATGTCGAAACCAGAAGCAGAAGCAGCCGTCGAAGCGCCGCCAGGAGGAGGGTTTACTGTTGCTAGCTTCAAGGGAGACGAAGGGGCAAGCTCTGTTTGCTCTGTTTGTTCAGGGACCAACTCCTGCGCACCTGGGGGGTGTTTAACAACCCAACGCTTACGAGAGAATAAAGGAAAAAAGTTTCGCCTGAAATAAGTCGTCATTAATTGGTCTGATCAGCTTTGAGGCAGATTTTTTTTCCAGATTTTCCTTGAAGAACAGTTTGGGCCAGAGTGTCCAACCATCCCACAGCTAGAACAAGTAGTTTTTTTCCAAGCCTAGGTCTTGGGTAAGATGGGCTGACAAACCAAACATCTACCCCCATTCTGAAATTGAGCAGAACCAGAAGAAGTCCAACATCTCGGGCATAAATTTAATTTTTTGAAAATGAAGTCATTGGGAAGGACCGATCTCAGTGTAACAACACTCGCAATATCAGCATCACTATAACCAGCATGCCAAAGATCAAGTATATTCAAAAATGTAGATCTGGAAATAGAATTAAAATACCTTTCTTTGAATAAATCACCAGTAAAGAATCTGATTGGCACGTGAGATTTAGGAATAACATGGCCATCAAACAATCCAAATTTGATACAATTTTGAGACTGCATAGATGAAATATTTGTACCAAGCTGATCACCACTATCCATCATAGCATTGGCCACCCTCGGCAACAGAGAATCCCTGGAAACACTATCTTGAAGAAAATTTAGAAATGGATTCCAATTCAAAGCACCACGTTGAGAAACCTCAACGATCTCAGAGTCCATCCTGAATACAGGATCATCAGGGAAACAAGTGACCCGTGGATGAAGCCCTCTGAACAGAGAGAAGTGGCAGACAAAATCTAGCCAAACCCAATCTTTGAGATCATAAATGAAGTGTCCCACCTTGTTTGAAGCCAGGGAGAAACGAAAACGGCGATCACTGAGTCGAAAAACTCGAAAACCAGAACATGAACCACCCAGACAGCATTGGAGAGCAAGGCCAACAGATTCCTCAGTGAGAGCGAATGCCGCAGATGAAAAAGAGACAACCATAAAGAACTCTTTTGAACCTCGAGATGGCACAAAATGCACAGGAGATCTGAAGCGCCTATGAACCTCCTTTTCGATAGCAAGGCCAGGATTGAAATCCCAATGAAGGAGACCCTCCATAAAAACAAACCAACAAGGATCAAAATGGAAGGTGGACGAAAGGATCAAGCGATCACAATCGGTATGAGAATGGAGCGTAGGAGAAGGGGAGGAGGATGATCAGAACAGAAGTGGAAGAGGGGCACCGACGACAGAGATCATCGGCGATATAGGCTAGACGGCGGCAGGATGGGTGGGAGGGACGTGGGGCTCCATTTTAGTGTTCCATTTCTTAACGGATCATTTCTTGAGTCATGTATAGATCTTGTGAGCTCCGTTCATGATCAAGATCTAATCTATTTGTAATCATGCATGTTGTCTCTGTGGGGATCCGATGGATATTGAGATTATTATGTCGGTTTGGTTAATGGTTTTGTCTTTATGATTCTATCATGTCTGTGTTATTTGTGATCTTGCATGCTCTCTGTTGTTAGTGGCTATCTTGGCCAAGTAGTTGCTAGTGACTCCAAGAGGGAGTATTTATGCTCGATAGTGGGTTCATGCCTCTAGTTTCCAAGGGAAGTGACAGAAATCTCTTCGGTTGTAGATGTGTTGTTGCTACTAGGGAGAAAACAACGGTTTCTTATTCATGGAACATACTGTTTACCTTACACACTTTGCTTAAAGCAATTGTCGGTTGCTTGCAACTTAATACTAGAGGAGGTTCACATGATAACCTGAAGGTGGACTTCTAGTTATAGATGCAGTTGGATGGCGGTCTTTGTATACTGTTGTATTGCCAAATCGAATCTCATGGGATCTTTCTGACTAGTATTGCATTGTTATGCCTTGCTCGGTTCCTGTCAATTGTCCTGTTGTAGTTTGTTTACCCTTCATGCCATGTTGTTTATCTAAGGAGAGCACCTCTAGTGAACTATGGACCCTGGTCCAATCTTTAACATTGATACATCTTCCACTATTACATGTTTACTTGTTGCAAACCATTACCTTCCACATCATACGTTTAATCCTTTGTTACAGCAAACCGGTGAGCTTGACAACCTCACTGATTCGTTGGGGCAAAGTCTTGAGTTTGTGTTGTGCATGTCTCCACGTTGCTTGCAACACCTGTGTAATGTTTCCTTCCTCCTACTGGTTCGATATCCTCGGTTTCTTAACTGGGGGAAAACTTGCTGCTTCACACCTTGCTCTTGGGGTTTCCCGACGAAGCGCTCCCACTTGGACTAGCGCTGCATCAAGATTTTTCTAGCATCGTTGCCGGGGAGGCTAAGGACGTCTTCACAAGGGGAGTCCTCCACTTCCTTTTTCTTTACTTTGTTTTTAGTTTGCTTTGTTTGTTTTTCTTGGTTTGGTTTGCCTCTTTCAAAAAAAAAAACCAAAAAAATTTAGTTTAGTTTGGTTTGCTTTCTTTTTACAGAAACACAAAAAAATTATTTCCTACTCTGCTGCTGTTTTTGGCTTGCCCACCTTTGCCAAAATGAACTCTGCTGAGAACACCAAGTTGTGTGACTTCACTAGAACCAACAACAATGATTTCCTAAGCACTCCTATTGCTCCACCTGCTCTTGATGCTACTTTTTATGAAATTAAGCCTGCTTTGTTGAATCTTGTGATGAGAGAGCAATTTTCCGATACTAGTTCTGATGATCCTACTGCCCATCTCAATAGCTTTGTTGAACTTTGTGTGGTGCAAAAGTATAAGGATGTAGATGGAGATATTATTAAGCTCGAGCATTTTCCTTTCTCTTTGAGAGGAAAAGCTAAAGAATGGTTGCTATCCTTGCCTAGAAATAGTATTGATTCTTGGACTAAGTGCAAAGATGCTTTTATTGGAAAGTACTACCCTCCTGCTAAGATTATATCTATGAGAAGTGAAATTATGAAATTTAAACAACTTGATAATGAACATGTTGCTCAAGCTTGGAAAAGAATGAAAACTTTGGTTAAGAATTGTCCCACTCATGGACTCACTGCTTGGATGATTGTCCAGACTTTTTAGGCTGGTTTGAATTTCTCCTCAAGAAACCTGTTGGATTCAGCTGCTGGAGGCACCTTTATGAGCCTCAGTTTGGGTGCTGCAACAAGACTCCTTGATAATATTATGATTAACTACTCTGGATGGCACACTGAGAGAGCTCCACATGGTAAGAAGGTAAATTCTGTTGAGGAAACTTCCTCTTTGAGTGATAAAATTGATGTTATTATGGCTATGCTTGTTAATGGGAAAGCTCCTATAGATCCTAATAGTGTTCCTTTAGCATTTTTGGTTGCTCAAGAAGAGCAAGTTGATGTGAACTTCATTAGAAACAACAATTTCAACAACAATGCTTATAGGAGTAATTTTGGTGGTAACAACAATTATAGGCCTTATCCTCCTAATAATGGCAATTCATATGGAAGCTCTTACAACAATGCTAGAAGTGCCCCCTCTAAACTTGAAGTCATGCTGAAAGACTTTATTAGTAAGCAAACCACTTTCAATAAGGCTATAGAGGAAAAGCTTTTAAATGTTGAGAAAAATATATCCTCTTTGTTTGAAGCTCAGTCTTCCTTGATTAATAAAATGACTGCTAAACCTGAAACCATGGAGAATACCTTTGCTACTGCTCATGCCATACAAGTGACTATTGATGAAAATGTTAGACTGTTAGCTCAACTTCATGCTAGGTGGGAAAGGGAAGCTGAAATTGATAGATAAAATAGTGTGTGCACCATTACCACTAAACCACAGGTAGTCCCTATTCCTCCTCCTACTATGCCTAAGCCTATTGAGTCTACTACTAGTGATGCTAAGTTTGACTTTGATATTGATGGTTGCAATATTTCTAAAGTAATTATGTTTCTACAAAAGCTTGCTAGAAGTCCTGATGCTAGTGATATGCATGTTGCTTTCACCAAACACATTACAGATGCTCTTGTTAAGATTAAGGAAGAGAAGATAAAACAAAAAGTTTCTATTCCTAGGAAAGTAGAAGATAGTTGGGAACCCATTATTAATATACAAGTGAATGAGAGAATGGGCAGTAGCCTAGTGGTTGGGTCGCAGTTGGTGCATCCTAGCAACCGGAGTTCAATCCCTGTCAGGGACAAATTTTCGGAATTCTCACGCCGACCCGCTTCTACTATATCAAAAAAAGTGTCTAGTTCCTCCTAGCACTGTTTCATCCTTTTTAATATACAAGTGAATGACTTTGATCTCAAAGCTTCATGTGATCTTGGTTCTAGTGTCTCTATTATGCCTAGGAAGATTTATGAAATGCTTGATTTGCCACTTTTGAAAGATTGTTATTTGGATGTCCCACTTAATGATAATGCTAAGAAGAAACTCATGGGGAGTGTTAATGATGTTCTCATTATGGTTAACAATGCTTATGTTCCTATGGATTTCTATGTTTTGGATGTTGAACACAATGCTTCTTGTCCTATTACTTTGGGGAGACCTTTTCTTAGAACTGTTGGTGCCATCATTGATATGAAAGAAGACACCATTAAATATCATTTTCCATTCAAGAAAGGTATTGAACACTTCCCTATGAGGAGAGAGAAGTTGCTTTTGGCTCCTCCTTTGAAAGCAAGGTTTGATATTAATGCTCTTCATTTGAAAACACTTGATTCTTCTTGCTTCTTGTGCCTAACTTAAAGGCGTTAAAGAAAAGTACTTGTTGGGAGATAACCCAAGAGTTTCGTTGAGTCTTGGAAGTTATTACTTCAGTAATGACCTCTCCTTCTCCTTTTTGTTTGCTTTTTGTGCCAAGAATGACCTCTAATGAGAGGGAAGTAAGATTTGAGGAGATGCTGTCCTGAAACAGAGATCTGTCCTCCACCATAAAAATTCATGAGGAGTCTATGTAACTCGGATTGAGCTGATAATTTACGAATAAATCCCCCAATATGTTAGATAACTTTAGTTAGTTCAAAACTGTTTGATTTGAGCAACATAAGATTTTCGAAAAAATCGGTTTCTACCAGCTGGTCTGTTTTGACAGATTTCTGCCATTATTTGCATTCGCTTCTTATTAACCTTTTTTAGTTATATTTTGGGGAATTGAGCTTTTTGAAGGAGTTACTACAGTAGCTTGTGTTTTTAGTGAAAAGCTTTGTTGTTCCAAAGCTTTGCCAGAGGTCTAATATCTTTTGATTACACTAATGTTGCTAATGAAGATTGTGTGAAGGAAAAAATTCAGGTGTAGAGAGAGAATGATGCAATGAGATGAATAATGGACAAAATATCAAGCTTGGGGATGCCATCATGGTGTCACCCCAAGAAATATCCAAGAGGTGCAAGCGTCAAAGCTTGGGGATTCCCAAGGCATCCCCTTCTTCATCAATAAAAAGCTCAGGTCTGTCTAGACACTTTAGTTTTATTGTTTCATGCACAGTTGTGTTGTTCTTGGAGCGTCTTAGTTTTCGTTTGCTTTGCTTAGTTTGTTTAGTTTGCTTGAGTAGTTTGGACCCCCGCTTTTGCCCTGGTGTTACAAATAAGTTTGCTTGGTGTTGGAAAGGAGTAGAAAGTTCTTGCTCCCAGTCTTTTGCTAGCCTCCACTTGTATGAGTAAGCTCTACTCATGCTTCCAACTCCCAAGAAACCAAGTTATTCCAAAGTGTCCACTATAAACTCCTATTCATGGTGTGTTACACCATTCCAAGTATATTCTTGTTTTCAGCTATCTTCCAATTTAAAACTATTTTGTTATGTGAAAACTTAATGACTAAAGCCCTCACGAACTTGATGGCACACTTTATATTCTTTGCCCCTAATAAACTTGTGAAAACTTAATGACTAAAGAATGAACAAGCGCAGGAATTTATTTCACTAGATACCGAAACAGGTTTTCGGGTGAAATTGCATAAAGTGGTTATGCATGTGAAATAGAATTCTAGCAAGGGGTTATTTGTGAATGTTTGTCATTAAAGTAATTGACAAAATTCTAAATAAAATAAAAGAGTTTTATTTAATGAGAGTTTGCATTAAATTTGGTGGAAATTTAATGGTAATTTGAGTGGACTTTTGAGTGGAGGGAATTTAAAGGAGATTTGTGAGTGGAGTGTCCACCCACATGAAGAGGGGAGGGCAAGGGGGCAGCCCCCATGCGTCGGCCACCCCCTTGGGGTTCCCCCCTCCTCCTATAAAAGGAGCCCCCCTCCTCACTTGTCTCTCACACCTCCTCGTGAAGGATCTCTCTCCCCCTCTAGAATTTATTCCCAATGGTCTCGGACTAGCGAGATACATGTTCCCGGTGGCTATTCAGCAAGAAAGAGTTGTGATTCCGCTGCATCGCTGGAGCGAGGAGGCGGAGGTTGCTCGGTGCCTCGAACGTGTGTGCGAGCACGGATGCGCTGCTGATTTGCGGCGCTAGGACTTCCTCTCGATCTTGAGATCGGCAAGAGATTGTCTACATCAACCACGAGTTGAACTCGTTAAGCTTTGTCGGTCTTCAAGGGTATGTTCTCTACGGATATACATCCGCCCGTTGTTTGTATCTAGTAGATAGATCTTGGTATATAGTTCACATCGTAGGAAAATTTTTGTTTTCTATGCTGCGAACCCTACAGTGGTATCAGAGCAGGATCTATGCGTAGATACTTTACACGGGTAGTACACATATGAGTATGTGGGCGATGATGATCATGTTGTTGCTCCTTTGTTGTAATTTTGGATATTGGTGGCATAGAGGGATGAAGCGGCCCGGACAAACTTTACATGTCCTCGCACATGAGACCTGTTTCACGCTTGACATCCAACTAGTTTGCATAAGTGGCTAGCGGGTGTCTGTCTCTCCTACTATAGTCAATATCTATTTTGCAAGCGAGTTGTCAACAATTTGATTATCCTCGTTGTGGTTCATGTTCGTAGGTAAGAACGGTTCTATCTCGAAAGCCCTAAGCCACGTAAAACTTGCAATGGATAAATTAGAGGCGTCTAGTTTGGATTGTTGCTGGGCTAGTGTTATGATATGGTAGTGTTGTAAGTAGAAGTATGAGATGATACTCTTACAACACACATAGCGTGTAAAATCCATAGACCTTGGATTTACACATATAGGTATGATAGTGATCATACCACGATGCACATGATAGAGATCATCTACGGGAACCATATAATTTCACTAATAAACATATGATGTTTGATAGCAACTTATATTGCTTGTTTAGCGCTTTGTTAGCATAATAAGATGATCCCTCATTTAAATATCAAGATAAGAATGTGTTCTTCCTCTAGTATGCACCGATTATGTTTTCGTCGCTCCAAGACATCACGTGATGATCGGGTGTTCTTGGATCCACGACCATATTTTGGGTGTAAAACAGTTACACACGCGAATACTAAGGTTCTAACTTGGCGAGCCTAGCATGTACAGACATGGCCTCGGAACACGTACCAAAAGGTTAAGCATGAGTCATATAGTTGATATGATGCCCATTTGATGCTCGCCTTTGAAGCTATACCGACTCACGTGATGATCGGACTTGGTGTAGTGGATTTGGTTCATGTAATCACCAAAAAGGCACGAGGGATGTCGTTTTTGAGTGGGAGTTCATTCGTAATATAGATTAGTTGAACTCAATCTATCATACACTTAGTCTAAACTTTACAAATTCTGTTGTAGATGGCACCACCTGCTTTTAATTTCAATGTGTTCATGGAGAAAGAGAAACTAGCAACGAACAGTAGCAACTTTACCGAATGGGCCATGAATTTGAGGATTCTCCTCTCTGCTGCACAAAAGCAATATGTGCTAGAAGCGCCGTTAGGCCCCCCACCTTTTGATGATGCCCCTGACAAGGAGAAGAATGTCTATCAGACTCGTCAGGAGGACCACAACTTAGTTCATTGCGGCATATTGTATGGGCTAGAGCCGGAACTTCGAAAGCGTTTCGAAAACGGCAATGCATTTGATACAATGGGTGAGTTGAAAATGATTTTCGACACACATGCTGTTGTAGAGAGCTACAACGCTTCAGAAAAGTTCTTTAGCTGCATGATGGAAGAGCACAGCTCCGTTAGTGAGAATGTACTCAAGATGTCGGGTTACGCCGATAAGCTTGTGTCCTTGGGAATATCGATTCCCATTGACTTAGGCATCCATCGTGTTCTGCAGTCTCTGTCACCTAGCTATAAGAGCTTCGTGATGAACTATAATATGCAAGGCATGAAGAAGTCTCTCCCCGAGCTTCTGTCAATGCTTAAAACTGCAGAAGTGGAGATCAAAAAGGAACATCAAGTGTTGATGATCAATAGGAACACTGGTTTCAAGAAAGACAAGAAGGGAAAACGGAAGGGAAGTAAGGGCGGCAAGACTGTTGCCGCGCCTGAAAAGAAACCCCGAGTTGGACCTGAGTCTGATTCCGAGTGCTACTATTGTAAGGGGACTGGCCACTGGAAGCGCAACTGCCCCAAGTATCTGGCAGACAAGAAGGCCGGCAAGGCAAACAAAGGTATATATGATATACATGTTATTGATGTGTACTTGACTAGTGCTCGCAGTAGCACCTGGTTATTTGATACCGGTTCAGTTGCTAATATTTGTAACTCGAATCAGGGGCTGTGGAACAAGCGACCGCTAGCAAGGGGTGAGGTCAAGATGTGTGTCGGCAATGGATCAAGCGTTGACGTGATCGCCGTCGGAACGCTGCCTCTCCACTTACCGTCGGGATTAGTTATAAACTTGAATAAATGTTATCTGGTGCCTGCACTGAGCATGAACATTGTATCTGGATCGTGTTTGATGCGAAGTGGTTATTCATTTAAATCCGAGAACAATGGTTGTTCCATTATATGAATGAAATCTTTTATGGTCATGCACCAATGATGAATGGTTTATTTCTATTAGATCTCGATGATAATGTTACACATATTCATAATGTTGATGCTAAAAGGATTAAACTTAATGATGATATATCCGCATATATGTGGCACCGCCGTCTAGGTCATATTGGCGTTAAACGCATGAAGAAGCTCCATTCGGATGGACTTTTGGAATCACTTGATTATGAATCATTTGATACATGTGAGCCATGCCTTATGGGCAAGATGACTAGAACGCCGTTTTCCGGTTCAATGGAACGGGCGACAGATTTATTGGAAATCATACATTCTGATGTATGTGGTCCAATGAGTGTGTCGGCGCGAGGTGGATATCGTTATTTTGTTACTTTCACGGATGATTTGAGTAGATACGGTTATATCTACTTGATGAAACACAAGTCTGAAACCTTTGAAAAGTTCAAGGAATTTCAGAATGAAGTGGAAAATCATCGTAATAGAAAGATCAAATTTCTACGTTCCGACCGTGGAGGTGAGTATCTAAGTTACGAGTTTAGCACTCACATGAAAGAGTGTGGAATTGTTTCACAACTCACACCTGTCGGAACACCACAGCGAAATGGTGTGTCGGAATGTCGTAATCGTACTTTATTAGATATGGTTTGATCTATGATGTCTCTGACGGACTTGCCGTTGTCATTTTGGGGTTATGCACTAGAAACTGCTGCATTCACTTTAAATCGGGCACCATCTAAATCCGTTGAAAATACACCGTATGAATTGTGGTTTGGAAACAAACCTAAGCTGTCATTTCTTAAAGTTTGGGGATGCGATGTTTATGTGAAGAAACTTCAACCGGATAAACTCGAACCCAAAGTGGAAAAATGCGTCTTCATAGGATACCCTAAAGAAACTATTGGGTATTCCTTCTATCATAGATCCGAGGGCAAGGTTTTTGTTGCCAAGAATGGATCCTTTCTAGAGAAAGAGTTTCTCGCGAAAGGTGTGAGTAGTCGGAAGGTAGAACTCGAAGAGGTTGTGGAACCTTCTCTTCAAAGTATGGCGAGTAGTGCAGCGCCGGAAGTTGTCCCGGAGTTGGCTCCACCTGTTGAAGAGGGAACTAATGATAATGATCATGAAACTCCGAAAGAGAGTACTACCGAACCTCGCAGGTCAAACAGGACGCGTGCAGCTCCCGAGCTGTACGGAAATCCTGTCGTGAATTTCATGGTTGATGAAAATGATGACCCTGCGACGTATGAAGAAGCGATGATGAGCCCGGATTCCAACAAATGGTTAGAAGCCATGAAATCCGAGATGGAATCCATGTATGAAAATCAAGTTTGGAACTTGGTGGAATTACCTCACGACCGAAAGGCCGTGGAGAACAAATGGATTTTCAAAAGGAAAACTGATGTTGATGGTAATGTGACCGTCTATAAAGCTCGACTTGTCGCAAAGGGGTTTCGACAAATTCAAGGAGTTGACTACGATGAGACTTTCTCTCCCGTAGCGATGCTAAAGTCAGTTAGGATTATGTTAGCAATTGCTGCATATTTCGATTATGAGATATGGCAGATGGATGTCAAAACCGCGTTTCTCAATGGTAATATTGAAGAAGAGTTGTATATGATACAACCAAAGGGTTTTGTCGATCCTAAGGATGCTAACAAGGTGTGCAAGCTTCAGCGATCCATCTATGGATTGAAGCAAGCATCACGAAGTTGGAATCTCCGCTTTGATGAGGTGATCAAAGAGTTTGGATTTGTCCAAACTTATGGAGAAGCTTGTATTTACAAGAAAGTGAGTGGGAGCAATGTGGCATTTCTGATATTATATGTGGATGACATATTATTGATCGGAAATGATATAGATCTTTTAAACAGTGTTAAAAGTTATCTAAACAGCAAATTTTCAATGAAGGACCTAGGTGAAGCGTCATACATATTAGGCATAAAGATCTATAGAGATAGATCTAGGCGCCTAATAGGGCTATCACAAAGTACATACCTTGATAAGATTTTAAAGAAGTTTAAAATGGACGGAAGTGAGAAGGGGTTCTTACCTATGTTGCAAGGCAAGACATTGAGTAAGACTCAAAGTCCGGCTTCGGCGGAAGAAAGATAGATAATGGACAAAGTCCCCTATGCTTCAGCCATAGGCTCTATAATGTACGCCATGCTATGTACAAGACCGGATGTGGCACATGCTATTAGTTTGACTAGTAGGTACCAATCGGATCCAGGTTCAGAACACTAGATAGCGGTCAAGAATATCCTTAAGTACTTACGAAGAACTAAGGATATGTTTCTTGTATACGAAGGTGAAGAAGAGCTCGTCGCTAAGTGTTATGTCGACGCTAGCTTTGACACCGATCCGGATGACTCTAAGTCTCAATCCGGATACGTATTTCTCATGAATGGCGGAGTGGTTAGTTGGAGGAGCTCCAAACAACCCGTGGTAGCGGGATCAACAACGGAGGCCGAATATGTTGCTGCTTCAGAAGCGGCTCAGGAAGCAGTTTGGATGAAGGAGCTCATATCCGAACTAGAAGTGGTGGCAAACGCGTTGGACCCAATGGTGATCTATTGTGACAACAATGGTGCCATTGCCAATGCCAAAGAGCCAAGGTCTCACAAGCATTCCAAGCATATTAAGCGCCGGTTTCACTCCATCCGCGAGCATGTCAAGGATGGAGATATAAAGATTTGTAAAGTACATACGGATCTCAATGTAGCAGATCCGTTGACTAAAACTCTCCCTGGAGCAAAACATGATCAACACCAGAACTCAATGGGTGTTAGATTTATCACTATGTAACTAGATTATTGTCTCTAGTGCAAGTGGGAGACTAAAGGGAATATGCCCTGAGAGGCAATAATAAAGTGTTTATTATGTGTATTCCAAGTATATGATAGATGTTTATTTTGCATGCTATAATTGTATTAATACGGAAACGTTAATACATGTGTGTTTAATAAACAAACAGAAAGTTCCTAGTTATGCCTCTCTCATAAACTAGCTCGTTGATTAACAAGATGATCAAGGTTTCCTGATCATGGACATTGGATGTTGTTAATAACGGGATCACAACATTAGTGTAATGGTGTGATGAACATTCATCCGAAGTATAGCATTACGATCAAAGTCATTGAGTTTATATTGCTATAACAACTTACGAAGTGATCCTAATCCTTAGACTATGAGATCATGTCAATCACTAACACCGGAAGAGTTTCTTGATAACATCAAACGTCACACCGTAACAGGGTGATTATAAAGATGGATTCAAAACTAATAAAGTGTTATGTTGAGGCTCATGGATCGAGAGTGGAATTTGTTCATCCCGATGACGGATAGATATACTCTGGGCCCTCTCAGTGATATCACATTGATTAGCTTGCAAGCAAGTGATTTGATCACTAGAATGTTATATCACAGGAACGAGAAAAGAGTGCATGTCGGTAACGAGTTCAAACTAGGTATGGAGATACCGATGATCGAATCTCGGACATGTAATATATCGTGAAACAAAGGGATTAAGATACTAGCGTAAAAGGTTCCGACGATCACAAGAAAGTCATCGTTGAATGTGTGGGAGTCAGTATGGGTCTCTAGATCCCGCTTCTGATTATTGATCCGAGAGGGGTCTCGATCATGTCCGCATTATTCACGAACCGTAGGGTGACACACTTAAGAGACACCGACATCCAATTGGAGCAAACGTTTCATGCCGAAAGAATGAACAAGCGCAGGAATTTATTTCACTAGATACCGAAACAGGTTTTCGGGTGAAATTGCATAAAGTGGTTATGCATGTGAAATAGAATTCTAGCAAGGGGTTATTTGTGAATGTTTGTCATTAAAGTAATTGACAAAATTCTGAATAAAATAAAAGAGTTTTATTTAATGAGAGTTTGCATTAAATTTGGTGGAAATTTAATGGGAATTTGAGTGGACTTTTGAGTGGAGGGAATTTAAAGGAGATTTGTGAGTGGAGTGTCCACCCACATGAAGAGGGGAGGGCAAGGGGGAAGCCCCCATGCGCCGGCCACCCCCTTGGGGTTCCCCCCTCCTCCTATAAAAGGAGCCCCCCTCCTCACTTGTCTCTCACACCTCCTCGTGAAGGATCTCTCTCCCCCTCTAGAATTTATTCCCCATGGTCTCGGACTAGCGAGATACATGTTCCCGGTGGCTATTCGGCAAGAAAGAGTTTTGCTTCCGCTGCATCGCTGGAGCGAGGAGGCGGAGGTTGCTCGGTGCCTCGAACGTGTGTGCGAGCACGGATGCGCTGCTGATTTGCGGCGCTAGGACTTCCTCTCGATCTTGAGATCGGCAAGAGATCGTCTACATCAACCACGAGTTGAACTCGTTAAGCTTTGTCGGTCTTCAAGGGTATGTTCTCTACGGATATACATCCGCCCGTTGTTTGTATCTAGTAGATAGATCTTGGTATATAGTTCACATCGTAGGAAAATTTTTGTTTTCTATGCTGCGAACCCTACAGTTTTTGAGTGGGAGTTCATTCGTAATATGGATTAGTTGAACTCAATCTATCATAAACTTAGTCTAAACTTTACAAATTCTGTTATAGATGGCACCACCTGCTTTTAATTTCAATGTGTTCATGGAGAAAGAGAAACTTGCAACGAACGGTAGCAACTTTACCGAATGGGCCATGAATTTGAGGATTTTCCTCTCTGCTGCACAAAAGCAATATGTGCTAGAAGCGCCGCTAGGCCCCCCACCTTTTGAGGATGCCCCTAACAAGGAGAAGAATGTCTATCATACTCGTCAGGAGGACCACAACTTAGTTCATTGCGACATATTGTATGGGCTAGAGCCGGAACTTCGAAAGCGTTTCGAAAACGGCAATGCATTTGATACAATGGGTGAGTTGAAAATAATCTTCGACACACATGCTGCTGCAGAGAGCTACGATGCTTCAGGAAAGTTCTTTAGCTGCATGATGGAAGAGCACAGCTCCGTTAGTGAGCATGTACTCAAGATGTCGGGTTACACCGATAAGCTTGTGTCCTTGGGAATAATGATTCGCATTGACTTAGGCATCCATTCTCTGCCACCTAGCTATAAGAGATTTATGATGAACTATAATATGCAAGGCATGAAGAAGTCTCTCCCCGAGCTTCTGTCAATGCTTAAAACTGCAGAAGTGGAGATCAAAAAGGAACATCAAGTGCTGATGATCAATAGGAACACTGGTTTCAAGAAAGACAATAAGGGAAAACGGAAGGGAAGTAAGGGCGGCAAGCCGGTTGCCGTGCCTGAAAAGAAACCCCGAGTTGGACCTAAGTCTGATACCGAGTGCTACTACTGCAAGGGGACTGGCCACTGGAAGCGCAACTGCCCCAAGTATTTGGCAGACAAGAAGGCCGGCAAGGCAAACAAAGGTATATATGATATACATGTTATTGATGTGTAATTGACTAGTGCTCGCAGTAGCACCTGGGTATTTGATACCGGTTCAGTTGCTAATATCTGTAACTCGAATCAGGGGTTGCGGAACAAGCGACCGCTAGCAAGGGGTGAGGTCATGTAACATCCCAAAAATCATGATTTCAAAGCTTGCATATCATTCATGCATTCATAATCATTTTAGGATCATTTCAAATAAGATTTAAAAAAACAGAAGCATTTGAATGTCTATTATTTTATGCAAGTAGGGCAATGGCCCAATGCTACTCTCTAGTATGATATTATTTATTTTAAACCAGAAAGATTTGAACTTAGAGTTGATAGAGGTTTCCTAAAGCTTAGACAAAATTTTCAAAACAAAGTATGAACTCAAAAACACTCTTATGTCTTTATTAAACATTTGATAAAGGCATTGTTTATTTTTAAATTCCAAAGTGCCCATGTATTTCCAAGTGTACAACATTGTTCTGTAGCCAATTATGTACTTATTTCACCTTACAAAAAATCCAAGAGTTGTTTGAATTCAAACCACTTTAAATTCATTTGAAAAGGATTCCTGGAAAATCAAACAGAAAAAGAAAAAGATAAGAGAAATGGAAAAAGGTCGGCGCTAGCATTTGAGCCCAATAGCAGCAGCAGCCCACTAGCCATCCCACCCGGGATTTCCCTCTCTCCATGTTTTTCTCACCGCACCCGCGCTACCCAATCAGTCGCTGACTGGTGGACCCTCGCCAGCTCACCACCGTCTTCCCCAAAATCACGCCCACGACCACGTCGCCGGCTGTTTCCTCCGCCATCACTGTCGCGCTTTAAACCCGAGTAATTGCTGGTGTTTCCTTGCGTGATCCTCGCCCCTGCCCCGTCTACAAAACCCCCTCTCCACCTCGCACCTTTCCCCTCACTCCACTCGCTCGCTCTGCCACCAGGCTGCCTCTATTTCGCATTACACCGCCGCAGACAGAGCCAACTCCGCCGAGGTATTCCGGTAAGTCTAGTGTTTGCGCCCTCTCCTTGTTCACCCTGGAATGATCCCCTGATCCTTGTGCACCTCCTAATCCCCATTGTCCGCCTGCTTGTGATCCAGAGCGTCGACTTCGACGAGCACCGTGGGCATCTGACGCCGTCTCCAACTCCGGCGAGAGATTGAGGTAAAAACAGACCGCCCCGCGCCTTCTACTTGACCCTGTCAGGTTCGCCTGAGCGTTGTGCACACGCTGATACCCTCGGTTTGTGCTAGGGTGGCCAGTAAAGTCGCCTTCGTCGTCGTCCGAGCAAACCCGATGCTACCTCCAACTCCGACGAGCCCCAGGAGCCTCTACAGCACGCCCCCGCCCACGCCAGCAACACCTTGAGCATCGTCGTGTTCCCGCGAGTCTGGTAAGCCACTGCTCAACCCTTAGCCCCCTCTGGAATCGCCGGTGCATCGCCGACAGAAGCGCCACCGCCGCCAGCAACCGTTGGCGCCGCCAGTCTTTGGTCGCTTGCATCTTAGCCATTAGATCTAGATCCAACGCTCAGGAATATATCACTTAATCGAACCGGCACTCGCAGATCTGGCCGTGCACTGCCACTTAGATCCAACGGCTCGCAAGCGTGATCCGCGCGAATCGGTATCGTCCAATCAGATGCTGCCGCGTGGCCAGTTCTTTCATTTAAAATCAGATTTTATATCTATTAGATGTTTAAACTTGTTTAATTCATAACTTTTGATTCCCATGTCCAAATCTGACAAATTTTATATCATTGGAATCAGGAGAGAAAAACCTTTCTGTTTATGCAATGTGTTTAATGTTTTGCCTCTGTTAAAATGGTTGTTTTTACAGAAACATCTGTAGGCATAATTTGAGTATAGTAATTATTTGGAAAATGATTTGTTATTCAAATAAAGTTTGTTTGGCTTGTTTTGTACTTGTTTATGATTCAGTACTGTGCACTTGTCTTTTTTGGTGTAGAAAATCATCACATTGCATTTTGCACACATTCATGTGTTTTTGCTTGTATATATTGTGTATGTGATTTGTGCCATTATTTTATGTGTAGATTTTGGTGCAAATAGTGATTGTGATTGTGAGGATTGTTGCTACTCCCCAAACTACCAAGGCAAGTGGTGCTTCATGATTTTATTCCTATGTTTTTCAACTATGCACTAGAAATATTTTGCTAGACTTGCATGAATATTTTGATCTATATGTTGTGCTTGGGAAATCCTAGTAGTTGTAGAATTGCTAGAAATTTCTAAGTTAAGATGCTTACCTATGCCATGCTTAGCCTAGCTAATAGCAACCAAGGGTGGTTATATATTCATGCTATGAGAAAATATTTCTAAGTCTTTGGACTTGTGTTTTAATTAATAAAACAACTAAGTGAATGAATCACCTGGGTGGAATGGAAAGAATGGTTTGTGTTGAGTGGTTACACAAGGCCCATTTCTATGGTTTACCTTGTGTATCTCACTTGTGGAAAGCCACCCAGGAACAAAGGGATTTGAGATGCCAAATGTTAAGAAGCTTTTAGTGCAGCCACATGGCATTATGGGCTCTGCCTGGATCATATAGGTTGCAATAACTTAGCCATTTGGACAGTTGGTGGTAGTAGGGTGATAGGTTGGAGCGCGTCTATTTGGTCTAAGGGAAGGCTTCTGAAAGGTCCTGTCTTGGTGAAAATCAAGTCTTGTGGGGAAAGTGCACAACCTCTGCAGATGGAAGAATCTAAGTACTTAGCCACGTCCCTGGTATTGGACATCATGAGCATCAATACATGGAAGCTATCAAGAATCTCCTCAGCCCTATTTCTAAGTTAAAACTTGTGGTTGAACAAGGGTGAAGGTACACCAATTTATTTTAGTGTTTCCTTGGGAAATTTGGTCAAAGAAAAACTTAGAGTTTTCAACTGATAGGTAAAACCTATTTTGAGCAAAGCAATCCTAAGCTACACTTAGCCAAAATGCATATAGTATCTAGACTACTAAAATTTTACTAAGGTATCACTTGCCAATACTATTCCAATGTATTGACCCACTGTGGCTGTAACTTGTGATGTTGCAGGTTATTTTGATGATGATTAGGGGTTATGAGTCTACACTCAACATGCTTGCCTGTGGCACATGAAGATGAAGACTTATCTATCTTATTATATATTTGAACTCTTGTATTAGGCCTGTGGCCATGGAGTTTGTAAAAGACTATGTTTGTCTCTGGAATGATATGTAATAATGACCTTTGTTTCTGTGTACTTCATCTTAAACTTTGGATGCTAGCATTGATCCAGGTACTAGCATTGCAATCACAGGGATCCTTACCTTTATAAAGGGAGGGATCTTACAGATGGTATCAGAGCACTATGTTGCCTGTAGGATTATGACCCTAGGATTGGAAACCACTAAGGAAAAAAAATTCAACAACTTCCACACTTGTCTTTTCTTGTCGTAAACTTTTCTAATCTTCTTTATCATCTCTATTTGTAGATGAACTCCATCAACGAAGCCGTGAGGAAGGGACCACTCATGACTATGACTTTGGAATGTGAGATAGAATTTCCCAAGGCTCTCAAGGACCTCATGGTTGCCATGGGAATACATGGTGCAGCTGTGTACAAAGGTTTTCTTGTGATGGATGAAGGAGTTGAATACTGGTGGGTGCAACTTCACTTGTATAAAAACAAGGAAGCCAACCACAAGGAGTCAGGATTCTGCATGGTCACCAACTCAGTAATGCACACCACATTCTTTGATTCAGCAAGGGATGCAGCTTGCAAAGCCATCAAAGAGCTTGGTGATAGAATCAAGTGCAGAATGCTCAACACACAGAATGACCTTAGGGAAGAAAAGAAGCATACCCAAGAGTTAGAGGCTACCAACCAACGTTTAAGAGAGGACATCATAGACTTAGCCATTGAGTCATGTGATCAAGATCGACAGATTGCCTCTAGAGATGCCCTGTTAGCCAACTTGGCAAGTGAGATGGGATTGTAACGTACTTCGTTAGTTGGACCACCACACTTATCATTTTATTTTCCAAATGTTGTTAAAAATAAGTTGAACCTTGGATGCTTGTAATGGTTTTATGTATGTCATGACTTGAATGTTTTGATTGTCAAAGATATGCATGTGATGCCTTGTCTTGTGATTCATCTCTATGTATGTTGATTCTAACTTTTTCTATCTTATTTTGTTACTTTCACGGATGATTTGAGTAGATACGGTTATATCTACTTGATGAAACACAAGTCTAAAACCTTTGAAAAGTTCAAGGAATTTCAGAATGAAGTGGAAAATCATCGTAATAGAAAGATCAAATTTCTATGGTCCGACCGTGGAGGTGAGTTTCTAAGTTACGAGTTTAGCACTCACATGAAAGAGTGTGGAATTGTTTCACAACTCACACCTGTCGGAACACCACAGCGAAATGGTGTGTTAAAACGTCGTAATCGTACTTTATTAGATATGGTTTGATCTATGATGTCTCTGACGGACTTGCCGTTGTCATTTTGGGGTTATGCACTAGAAACTGCTGCATTCACTTTAAATCGGGCACCATCTAAATCCGTTGAAAAGACACCGTATGAATTGTGGTTTGGAAACAAACCTAAGCTGCCATTTCTTAAAGTTTGGGGATGCGATGTTTATGTGAAGAAACTTCAACCGGATAAATTCGAACCCAAAGCGGAAAAATGCGTCTTCATAGGATACCCTAAAGAAACTATTGGGTATTCCTTCTATCACAGATCCGAGGGCAAGGTTTTTGTTGCCAAGAATGGATCCTTTCTAGAGAAAGAGTTTCTCGCGAAAGGTGTGAGTAGTCGGAAGGTAGAACTCGAAGAGGTTGTGAAACCTTCTCTTCAAAGTATGGCGAGTAGTGCAGCGCCGGAAGTTGTTCCGGAGTTGGCTCCACCTGTTGAAGAGGGAACTAATGATAATGATTATGAAACTCCGAAAGAGAGTACTACCGAACCTCGCAGGTCAAACAGGACGCGTGCAGCTCCCGAGCTGTACGGAAATCCTATCATGAATTTCATGGTTGATGAAAATGATGACCCTGCGACGTATGAAGAAGCGATGATGAGCCCGAATTCCAACAAATGGTTAGAAGCCATGAAATCCGAGATGGAATCCATGTATGAAAGTCAAGTTTGGAACTTGGTGGAATTACCTCACGACCGAAAGGCCGTGGAGAACAAATGGATTTTCAAAAGGAAAACTGATGCTGATGGTAATGTGACCGTCTATAAAGCTCGACTTGTCGCAAAGGGGTTTCGACAAATTCAAGGAGTTGACTACGATGAGACTTTCTCTCCCGTAGCGATGATAAAGTCAGTTAGGATTGAGACTTAGAGTCATCCGGATACGTATTTCTCATGAATGGCAGAGCGGTTAGTTGGAGGAGCTCCAAACAACCTGTGGTGGCGGGATCAACAACGGAGGCCGAATATGTTGTTGCTTTGGAAGCGGCTCAGGAAGCAGTTTGGATGAAGGAGTTCATATCCGAACTAGGAGTGGTTGCAAACGCGTTGGACCCAATGGTGATCTATTGTGACAACAATGGTGCCATTGCCAATGCCAAAGAGCCAAGGTCTCACAAGCATTCCAAGCATATTAAGCGCCGGTTTCACTCCATCCGTGAGCATGTCAAGGATGGAGATATAAAGATTTGTAAAGTACACACAAATCTCAATGTAGCAGATCCGTTGACTAAAACTCTCCCTAGAGCAAAACATGATCAACACCATAACTCAATGGGTGTTAGATTTATCACTATGTAACTAGATTATTGTCTCTAGTCCAAGTGGGAGACTGAAGGGAATATGCCCTGAGAGGCAATAATAAGGTGTTTATTATGTGTATTCCAAGTATATGATAGATGTTTATTTTGCATGCTATAATTGTATTAATACGGAAACGTTAATACATGTGTGTTTAATAAACAAACAGAAAGTTCCTAGTTATGCCTCTCTCATAAACTAGCTCGTTGATTAACAAGATGATCAAGGTTTCCTGATCATGGACATTGCATGTTGTTAATAACGGAATCACAACATTAGTGTAATGGTGTGATGAACATTCATCCAAAGTATAGCATTACGATCAAAGTCATTGAGTTTATATTGCTATAAAAACTTACGAAGTGATCCTAATCCTTAGACCATGAGATCATGTCAATCACTAACACCGGAAGAGTTTCTTGATAACATCAAACGTCACACCGTAACAGGGTGATTATAAAGATGGATTCAGAACTAATAAAGTGTTATGTTGAGGCCCATGGATCGAGAGTGGAATTTGTTCATCCCGATGACGGATAGATATACTTTGGGCCCTCTCGGTGATATCACATTGGTTAGCTTGCAAGCAAGTGATTTGATCACTAGAATGTTATATCACGGGAACGAGAAAAGATTCCATGTCAGTAACGAGATCAAACTAGGTATGGAGATACCGATGATCGAATCTCGGACATGTAATATATCGTGAAACAAAGGGATTAAGATACTAGCGTAAAAGGTTCCGACGATCACAAGAAAGTCATCGTTGAATGTGTGGGAGTCAGTATGGGTCTCCAGATCCCGCTTCTGATTATTGATCCGAGAGGGGTCTCGATCATGTCCGCATTATTCACGAACCGTAGGGTGACACACTTAAGAGACACCGACATCCAATTGGAGCAAATGTTTCATGCCGAAAGAATGAACAAGCGCAGGAATTTATTTCACTAGATACCGAAACAGGTTTTCGGGTGAAATTGCATAAAGTGGTTATGCACGTGAAATAGAATTCTAGCAAGGGGTTATTTGTGAATGTTTGTCATTAAAGTAATTGACAAAATTCTGAATAAAATAAAAGAGTTTTATTTAATGAGAGTTTGCATTAAATTTGGTGGAAATTTAATGGCACGTTTGAGTGGGATTTTGAGTGGAGGGATTTGAATGGATTTTTGTGAGTGGAGTGTCCACCCACATGAATGAAGGAGGGGAGGGGGCAGCCCTCATGGCCGGCGGCCACCCCCTTGGTGTTGGAATTATGCCCTAGAGGCAATAATAAAGATGTTATTATTATAATTCTAGTTCATGATAAAGTTTACATTCCATGCTAGAATTGTATTAAGCGGAAACTTTGTTACTTGTGTGGTTTATGAACAAAGTCGTGCCCCTAGTATGCCTCTATGGACTAGCTCATTGATTAATGATGGTTAAGGTTTCCTAACCATAGACATGAGTTGTCAATTAATAATGAGATCATATCATTGGGAGAATGATATGATGGAAAGACCCAAATCAAGCAAAGCAATTAGATCGTGTCATCGTGTTCATCTTTGCGAAGCTTTTTCTTATGTCAAATATTGTATTCCTTAGACCATGAGATAATTCAACTCCCTGGTATCGGAAGAAAGCTTTGAGGTCATCAAACGTCATCCTATGAGAGGGTGATCATAAAGGTGTCTCTCAGGTGATCGGAAAGTACTTGTTGGGTTGTATGTATCGAGATGGAATTTGTCCCTCCCAAGTCGGAGAGATATACTTCGGTCCCACTCGGTAATCGATATCAACACCGCTTGCAAGAACGTGGTTAAGGAGTTAATCACAAAGTGATATCGGATTACGGAACAAGTAAAGTACTTGCTGTGAACGAGATTGAACTAGGTATGTCGATACCGACGATCGAATCTCGGGCAAGTAAAATATCGCATGACGAAGGGAATATATATATGGGATTAATTTAATCCTGGCATTGTGGTTCATCCGATATGATCATCGATGAATGTGTGGGAGTCAATATGGGTTTCCAGTCCCCGCTGTTGATTATTGATAGAATATCATGTCTGCATATTCTCGAACCCGTAGGGTCACACACTTAACGTGTCTCGACGCTAGGATAGAATGGATAATTGGTTTATGAGTTTTTGTTCGAAGTCTCGGATGAGATCCAGGACGTCACGAGAGGTTCCGGAATGGTCCGGAGAATAAGATTCATATAAGGGAAAGCAGTTTTTGGATTTCGGAATTGTTTCGGATTGTTTGGTATTGTACTGGAAGCTTCTAGAACCTTCCGGAGTGGGACCAACGTGGCCCCACTTGTCGGGAGGGGGCGTGGGCCTACAAGGGAGTGCCCTGGACGCATTGGGTCAGGGGCACAAGGCCCCATAGGCCCAGCCGGCCAAGTCCTAGGGGAAACTCTAGGGAGAGCTTCTAGAAGGAGGGGAAAAACTTGCCCCCCACTCCAACCCTTGGGGCCGCCGCCCTAGGGCTTGGAGGAGGGGCCAAGGGGGCCGGCAATACCCCTATATAGAGAGGGCAGGGGCGCAGCCCTCCCCCCACTCCTTCAACCCTAGCCGCCATACTGCTGCCCTCCAGATCTCTCTCTCTCTCCCGATTGCGCGTAGGCGAAGCGCTGCCGCAGAAACTCTCCACCTTTGCACGACGCCGTCGTGTTGTAGATACAATCTATCTCTCCACCCCACTTGCTGGACCGAGGAAGGAGGAGATGTTGAGGTGCCATACGTGTGCATCTCTCGGAGGCATCGCCACTTGCGGTGTTGGATCGGATCAGATCGCGAGGAGGAGAAG
Source organism: Avena atlantica (assembly GCA_910589765.1). Classification (NCBI taxonomy): domain Eukaryota; kingdom Viridiplantae; phylum Streptophyta; class Magnoliopsida; order Poales; family Poaceae; genus Avena; species Avena atlantica. Next base: position 494,588,998 of record OU342736.1, on the reverse strand, counting down.
CGAGTACGACTACATCAACCATGTTCCGTTGAACGTTCCGTTGAACGTTCCGTTGTGCGAATCTTCAAGGGTATGAAGATCTCACCTATCCCCCCTCGTTGTTTTCATCTCCTAGATTATATCTTGGCTTTCCCGTTCGCATCCGTAGATTTTTTTTTGATTTACTATGCTGCGAAACCCTTCAGTTGTATGAGAGCTAGATCTATGCGTAGATGTGTTTCACGAGTAGAACGCAACATGCTTGTTGAGGGCGTTGATGTTTTCTGTTGCAAGCCTCTTGTTTGTGTACTTCTTATGACGCGGGATAGTGAGATCTAAGCGGTCCAGGCCAACTTTACGCGACCTCGTTCGCGAGACCGGCTCTGCACTTGAAGTGTCGCTTGTTCCACACATGCGGTTGGTGGATGCCAGTTTCTCTCACTATAGTTGTCATGGGATTTACACCGGATGTTGGCAACCATAATATCACCGTTGTGGCTTTCCGTAGGTAAGAATCGTTCTTAGCTTGTTACTCCCATAAGCCACGTAAAACATGCAACAACAAATTAGAGGCGTCTAACTTGTTTTTGCAGGGAGTGTTTCTGTGATATGGTATGGCCCAAGATTTGATGTGTATGTTGTATGCAATGATCATGTTTTGTAATGTTTCACGACTTGCATGTCGATGAGTACACAGCCGGCAGGAGGCATATGGTTGTCTTTATAATTGTGTATGACCCGTGTGTCAACTTCTTATACGCCATGTAATAGCTTTACTTTATCGCTAAGTAGTTAGCAATAGTTGTAGTTGCTATTCGTGGTGGAGGCAATCATGGTGGAATGATGGAGATCATGCTGGCTCGCACAAGATGGAGATCATTGCGCGGAGATTGGCTATACCATGTCACATAAAATTATATGCATGTGATGTTTAACCTTTTATGTATCTTATTATGCTTAGATCGCGACGGTAGCATTATAAGATGATTCCTCACTTAAAGATCAAGATAAAACTGTGTTCTCCCCATGTATGCACCGTTGCGAAAGTTCGTCGTGTTCAAGCATCACGTGATGATTGGATGCTATAAACTCTACGTTCACATACAACGGGTGCAAGCCAGTTTTGCACACGCGGAAATACTTGGGTTTGACTTGACGAGCCTAGCATGTACATACATGGCCTCGGAACACACGAACCGAAAGGTTAAGCATGAGTCATATGAATGATATGAACGACACTTTGTTATCCACCATTGAAACCACATCTCTTCTCGTGAAGATCGGATTAGGTGTGGTGAATTTGGATCATGTTCACTAAACAACTTGAGGGATGTCGAATTTAGTGGGAGTTCATCTAGTAATTTGATTAAGTTGAACTAGTTATCATGAACATAGTCTAAATTGTACTTGCAAATTTTGTAGATCAAATGGCTAAGTCCAACTTCAACTTCAATGTTTTTGCTGAGAAAGAAAAGCTTAAGAACAATGGGTCTAACTTCACCAACTGGTTTCGCAATCTGAGAATCATTCTCTCTGGCGGACAAAAGGACTATGTCCTTGAGAAAGCGCTAGGTGACGCCCCTGCTGTATATGCGCCGGCTGATGAGAAAGCTGTTTATCAGTTGCGCAAGGATGATTATGGTGTGATTAAGAGCACCATGTTGTTTGCTATGGAATCGGACCTTAAAAATCGTTTTGAGGAGTTCCCCGGGCCCTTTGAGATTCTTGAGGAACTGAAAACTATGTTTTAGACTCAGTCCCGTTCTGAGAGATATGAGATCTCTGAGAAATTCTTTAACTGCAAGATGGAGGAAGGGAGTTCCATTAGTGAGCACGCCATTAAGATGTCGGGCTACACTCAACGCCTTGAGCACTGGACTACAAGATTCCAGAGGAGCTCAAGATTGACAGAGTTCTGCAATCACTCCCTCCTAGCTACAAAGGTTTTGTAGTTACTCATAATCAGATTGGTTCCACTGATACGATAACTAAGCTCTTCGCTAAGCTGAAAGCTGCGGAGGTAGACATCAAGAAAGATAATCATGTGTTGATGGTCAACAAGCTCCCCAGCTTTAAGAAAGGTAAGGGTGCAAAGAAGCCCTTCAAGAAGGGCAGCGGCAAGCGCGTTGCCCCTGCAGAGAAGAAGCTCAAGTCTGGACCTAAGCCGGACACCGAGTGCTTCTATTGCAAGGACAAGGGTCACTGGAAGCGTAACTGTCTGAAGTACTTAGCGGACAAGAAGGCTGGCACCATCAAAGGTATATTTGATATACATGTTATTGATGTTTTCCTTACTAGCCCTCGTTGTAGTGCCTGGGTATTTGATACTAGTTCAGTTGCTAATATTTGTAACTCGAAACAGGAGCTACGGAATAGACAGAGGCTAGCGAGGGATGAGGTGACGATGCGCGTTGGCAACGGATCAAGAGTTGATGTGATGGCCGTCGGCACGCTCTCCTTAGTTTTACCTTCGAGATTAGTTTTAAACCTCAATAAATGTTATTATGTGCCTGCGTTGAGCATGAACATCATATCTGGATCGTGTTTATTGCAAGACGGTTATTCATTTAAATCGGAGAATAATGGTTGTTCTATTTATATGAGTAACATCTTTTATGGTCATGCACCTGCTATGAATGGTTTATTTCTTCTGAATCTCGAAAGCAATGAAACACACATCCATAACATTGAGGCTAAGAGATGCAAGGTAGATAGTGATAATACGACTTATTTGTGGCACTGCCGTCTAGGTCATATTGGTGTAAAACGCATGAAGAAACTCTATTCTGATGGACTTTTGGAGTCTCTTGATTTTGAATCATTTGACACGTGCGAACCATGTCTCATGGGAAAGATGATCAAAACCTCGTTCTCCAGAATAATGGAGCGAGCAACGGACTTGTTGGAAATCATACATACCGATGTATGCGGACCAATGAGTGTTTCGACGCGCGGTGGTTATCGCTATTTTCTCACTTTTACTGATGACTTAAGTAGATATGGGTATATCTATTTAATGAAACATAAATATGAAACATTTGAAAAGTTCAAAGAATTTCAGAACGAAGTGGAAAACCATCATAACAGGAAAATTAAATTTCTACGATCCGATCGTGGAGGTGAGTATTTGAGTTATGATTTTCTCACGCATCTTAAAGCAAGTGGAATCGTTTCGCAACTCACGCCACCCCGGACACCACATCGCAATGGTGTGTCTGAACGCCGGAATCGAACTCTATTAGATATGGTGCAATCAATGATGTCTCTTACAGATTTGCCGTTATCATTTTGGGGTTATGCATTAGAAACCGCTGCATTCACTTTAAATAGGGCACCATATAAATCCGTTGAGACGACACCGTATGAACTGTGGTTTGGTGCTAAACCTAAGTTGTCATTTCTTAAAGTTTGGGGATGCGAAGCTTACGTCAAGAAGTTGATGCCGGACAAGCTCGAACCCAAAGCGGAGAAATGCGTCTTCATAGGATACCCTAAGGAAACGATTGGGTATACCTTCTATCACAGATCCGAAGGCAAAGTGTTTGTCGCAAAGAACGGATCCTTTCTTGAGAAGGAGTTTCTCTCAAAAGAAGTGAGTGGGAGGAAAGTAGAGCTAGACGAGGTTAATGAACCTTCTCTTGAGTTGGAGAGTAGCGCAGCACCTGAAATTGTTCCAGTGCCGTCTGCACCAACAATAGAGGAAGCTAATGACAAGGATCATGAAGCTTCGGACGATGCTACTACTGAACGTCGCAGGTCAACAAGGTCGCGTGCCCCTCCTGAGTGGTACGACAACCTTGTCTTGACTGTCTTGTTAGTAGACAACAGTGAACCTGCGAACTATGAGGAAGCAATGATGAGCCCAGACTCTGAGAAATGGCTAGAGGCCATGAAATCCGAATTGGGATCCATGAGCGAAAACCAAGTATGGACTACTTTGAATAGACACGCGGGTCTTAACATAAATTAAAGACAACCATATGGCTCCTGCCGGTTGCCGACTTATAATAAGGAACATTGCATACATCAAATATAATCACAATCATGGCCATATCACATCACTGCACACCCCTGCAAAACAAAGTTAGACGCCTCTACTTTCTTTGCATATTTTACGTGGTTTGGGGCTTTCAATAAGTGTCGTTCTAACTTACGAACAAGAACCACAACATTGATACTAGTATTGTTAATCACCCGTTGTAAATTGGATCTTAACTATGCTAGGAGAAACAGGCACCCGCAAAGCCACTTATGCAATACAAGTTGCATGTCAATCGTGGAGCAAGTCTCATGAACGATGTCATGTAAGGTTAGCCCGGGCCGCTTCATCCCAACATACCGCAAGATGCAAAGTACACAAGAAGCAATCGACAATAAAAGCATCAACGCCCACAATGACCATTGTGTTCTACTCGTGCAACAGATCTACATATAGACACGGCTCTGATACCACTGTAGGGGTTCGTAGCATGGAAAACAAAAATTTTCTATCGCATACAAACAAACAAGCCAAGATCTATCTACTAGATTGTAGCAACGAGTCGATGGAATAACTTACCCTCGAAGATTCCAAAGCGTTTAACGAGAGCGGATTCTCGTGGGTGATGTAGTCGTACTCTTTCCGATCTCAAGATCGTGTAGACGATCCTTCCGGCGCCACGTTCCGGCAGCGCTTCCGCAGTCGGTCACACGTTCGGTACTCGACGAAGACCTTCCTCTCCCTTGTTCCAGCAGGCAGCGGAGGTTGTAGCACTCTCCTCGCGATTCCGGCAGCACAACGGCGTGGTACCGGAAGTAGAGGGGAAATCCCGCAGGGCTTCGCCTTAAGCCGGAGCGAGTATGGTGGATTATGAGAGAGGGCAATTAGAGGTCTAGTGATTAGACACACCAATTAGAAGGCTCTAAACCGCTGGCTAAAGCAATTAGAAGCTCTAAACCAAAACGGCTCTAAACCGGAGATTTAGAGGTAGAAAGTTGTGTGTCTAGGAGGGGAGCCCTGCCCCTCCTTTTATGGGTGGGGAGGCGCGGCCAGGGGAGGGGAGTCCCTCCCCAAGTCGGCATTGGGTGGCGCGCCGGCTTGGGGAGGAGACTCCTCCCTCAAGTCGGTTCCCAACTCCTCTTTCTTGTTTCCCACAGTTTCTTGTTTTAGCCGTTTGACTTTCAAACTGGACATTTGACTTTTCTGTTTTAGGATTCAATTTAATCCTTTATTTGGGACAGAAAGAACACTTAGTACATGATGCAATCATTCCAACATGTAATGACACATTCATGTACCCTTTCCCCCCCGGAGTGCCGGACAATCCGGAACCTTCTAGAACATTCCCGATGAAAACACCGGAATCATTCCCGAACTCCGAAACGGGACTTTCCTTATATGAATCTTATTCTCCGGACCATTCCGGATCACCTCGTGATATCCCGGATCCCATCCGAGACTCCGAACAACATTCGGTCTCTTTCTCATAATACCATAACTACTCAAACAACGTCGAATCCTTAAGTGTGTCTCCCTACGGTTCGTGAATTATGCGGACATGATCGAGACACTTCTCCGAACAATAACCAATAGAGGAATCTGGAAATTCATATGGCTCCCACATATTTCTACGATTACTTTGCGATCGAATGAACCACTTACATACGATACCAATTTCCCTTTGTCTCACGATAGTTTACTTATCCGAGGTTATGATCGTCGGTATCTCTGCATACCTAGTTCAACCTCGTTACCGATAAGTACTCTTTTCTCGTTCCCGTGATATGTGATCCCTTGTGAGCCAGTCACATGCTTGCAAGCTAATTGGATGACATTCCACCGAGAGGGCCCAGAGTATATCTATCCGTCATGTGGATGGACAAATCCCACTCTTGATCCATGTGTCTCAACCAATACTTTCCGAACACTCAATGCCACCTTTATAACCACCCAGTTACGGTGTGGTGTTTGATGTCATCAAAGCATCCATCCGGTAAAGGTGATATGCATGATCTCATGGTCGAAGGAATTAGGTTACTATGTATCAGAAAGCATATAGCAATTGAACTATTGAAATGACTTGATCTTTATGCTACGCTTATCTATAGGAGTATGTCCACCATATCATTCTCCTAACGATATGATCTTGTTGTTGATAACATCTCAATGTTCATGATAGGGAAACCACAATCATTAATCAACCAACAAGCTAGTGAAGTATAGAGGCTATACTAGGGACTTCAAATTAAGTTTACAAATCACACAAGTATCAATGTTTCCTTGTTAATACTATTATAGCATGAATGTAAACATTTATCATAAACACGAAGATATAATAATAACTATATTTATTATTGCCTCTAGGGCATATCTCCAACAATGAACAGCTCGTCGTAAAAGGTTACGTCGATGCTAGTTTCGACACCGACAAGGATGATTCTAAATCTCAGACAGGATACGTTTATATTTTGAATGGAGGAGCTGTGAGCTGGAGAAGCTGCAAGCAAAGCGTGATCGCGGGATGTACAGTAGAAGCGGAATACATGGCTACTGCAGAAGCATCAAGTGAAGGAGTTTGGATCAGGAACTTCATCACTGAGCTTGGTGTGGTTCTAAGTGCCTTGGACCCACTGGAGATATTGTGTGACAACACTGGAGCCATAGCACTGGCTAAGGAACCAAGATATCATCCAAAGACCAAGCATATCAACCGCAAGTTTCATATAATTCGAGATTATATAACAGATGGAGATCTGAATATTGGCAAAGTACATACGGATCTGAATGTCGCAGATCCATTGACTAAACCTCTTCCACGAGAAAAACATGATCATCACCTTAGTGCCATGGGTGTTAGATTGTTGCCAGATGTAAACTAGATTATTGACTCTAGTGCAAGTGGGAGACTGTTGGAATTATGCCCTGGAGGCAATAATAAAGATGTTATTATTATAATTCTTGTTCATGATAAAGTTTATATTCCATGCTAGAATTGTATTAAGCGAAACCTTTGATACTTGTGTGGTTTATGAACAAAGCCGTGTCCCTAGTACGCCTCTATGGACTAGCTCATTGATTAATGATGGTTAAGGTTTCCTAACCATAGACATGAGTTGTCGATTAATAATGAGATCATATCATTGGGAGAATGATATGATGGACAGAACCAAATCAAACAGAGCAATTAGATCGTGTCATCGTGTTCATCTTTGCGAAGCTTTTTCTTATGTCAAATATTGTATTCCTTAGACCATGAGATAATGCAACTCCCTGGTATCGGAAGAAAGCTTTGAGGTCATCAAACGTCATCCTATGAGAGGGTGATCATAAAGGTGTCTCTCAGGTGATCGGAAAGTACTTGTTGGGTTGTATGTATCGAGATGGAATTTGTCCCTCCCAAGTCGGAGAGATATACTTCGGGCCCACTCGGTAATCGATATCAACACCGCTTGCAAGCACGTGGTTAAGGAGTTAATCACAAAGTGATATCGGATTACGGAACGAGTAAAGTACTTGCTGTGAACGAGATTGAACTAGGTATGCCGATACCGACGATCGAATCTCGGGCAAGTAAAATATCACGTGACGAAGGGAATATATATATGGGATTAATTGAATACTGGCATCGTGGTTCATCCGATATGATCATCGATGAATGTGTGGGAGTCAATACGGGTTTCCAGACCCCGCTGTTGATTATTGATAGAAGATCATGTCTGCATATTCTCGAACCCGTAGGGTCACACACTTAACGTGTCTCGACGCTAGGTTCCAGAATGGTCCAAAGAATAAGATTCATATAAGGGAAAGAAATTTTTGGATATCGGAATTGTTTCAGATTGTTCGGTATTGTATCGGAAGCTTCTAGAACCTTCCGGAGTGGGACCAACGTGGCCCCACTTGTCGGGAGGGGGCGTGGTCTTACGAGGGAGTGCCCTGGCCGCATTGGTCCAGGGGCACAAGGCCCCATAGGCCCATCCGGCCAAGCCCTAGGGGAAACCCTAGGGAGAGCTTCTAGAAGGAGGGGGAAAACTTGCCCCCCACTCCAACCCTTGGGGCCACCGCCCTAGGGCTTGGAGGAGGGGCCAAGGGGGCCGACCAGACCCTATATATAGAGGGAAGGGGCACAGCCCTCCCCCCACTCCTTCAACCCTAGCCGCCATACTGCTGCCCTCCAGATCTCTCTCTCTCTCTCCCGAATGCGCGTAGGCGAAGCCCTGCCGCAGAAACTCTCCACCTTTGCACCACGTCGTCGTGTTGTAGATCCAATATGTCTCTCCACCCCACTTGCTGGACCGAGGAAGGAGGAGACGTCGAGGTGTCGTACGTGTGCATCTCTCGGAGGCGTCTCCACTTGCGGTGTTGGATCGGATCGGATCGCGAGGAGGAGAAGCGAGTACGACTACATCAACCACGTTCCGTTGAACGTTCCGCTGTGCGAATCTTCAATGGTATGAAGATCTCATCTATCCCCCCTCGTTGTTTGCATATCCTAGATTAGATCTTGGCTTTCCCGTTCGCATCCGTAGAATTTTTTTGATTTACTATGCTGCGAAACCCTTCACTTGGGTGCCCCCCTCCTCCTATAAAAGGCACCCATCTCCTCTCTCTCTCACTCACACCTCCTCGTGAAGGATCTATCTCCCCCTCTAGAATTTATCCCCATGGTCTCGGACTAGCGAGATACATGTTCCCGGTGGCTATTCGGCAAGAAAGAGTTGTGCTTCCACTGCATCGCTGGAGCGAGGAGGCGGAGGTTGCTCGGTGGCTCGAACGTGTGTGCGAGCACGGATGCGCTGCTGATTTGCGGCGCTAGGACTTCCTCTCGATCTTGAGATTGGCAAGAGATCGTCTACATCAACCACGAGTCGAACTCGTTAAGCTTTGTCGGTCTTCAAGGGTCTGTTCTCTACGGATATACATCTGCCCGTTGTTTGTATCTAGTAGATAGATCTTGGTACATAGTTTCCATCGTAGGAAATTTTTTGTTTTCTATGCTGCGAACCCTACAGCATGTCACCTAAAAAATTATTCTTTTTATCACTTACCTACTCGAGGACGAGCAGGAGTTAAGCTTGGGGATGCTTGATACGTCGAAAACGTATCTATAATTTTTGATATTTCATGCTTGTTAGTATCTATTTTGCTTTGCTTTGTCTACACTTTGAGGTGCTTTTTACATGGTTTCTGGTACTAACCTATTAACAAGTTACCACAGTGCCAGTTGCCTGTTTTCTGCTGTTTTTGGTTCCAGAAAAGCTAGTAAGGAAATTTTCTCGGAATTGGACGGGACAAACGTCAAAGTTAATAACTTTCCGTGGGGAACAATAAGTACAGAGGGAGACGGAGAGGCGTCCCAGGGCGGCCACACCCCCTAGGCGCGACCAGGGGTGGGCCCGCGCCTAGGCAGGGTATGGCCACCTCCTCGGCCTCCCCCTTCGCCTATAATAAGCCCCCGATGCCTAAACCCTAAACACCCGATCAAATCTCCATGAAACCGTATGTAGCCGCCGCCACCATCGTCTCTAGATCGAGGGGGATCTGAAGTTCTTCCCGTCACCCTGCCAGAGGGGAGATCATCCTGGAGGCCTTCTCTCCGGTATGATGCTTGAGTAGTTCCACCTTGGACTATGGATCCATGTAGTAGCTAGATGGTTGTATCTCCTCCTTTGTGCTTTCATGTATAGATCTTGTGATCTCCGTTCATGATCAAGATCTAATCTATTTGTAATCATGCATGTTGTGTTTGTGGGGATCCGATGGATATTGAGATTATTATGTCAGTTTGGTTAATGGTTTTGTCTTTATGATTCTATCATGTCTGTGTTGTTTGTGATCTTGCATGCTCTCTGTTTTTAGTGGCTATCTTGGCCAAGTAGTTGCTAGTGACTCCAAGAGGGAGTATTTATGCTCGATAGAGGGGTTCATGCCTCTAGTTTCCAAGGGAAGTGACAAAAATCTCTTCGGATGTAGATGTGTTGTTGCTACTAGGGAGAAAACAACGGTCTCTTGTTTATGGAACATGTGGACTGTTTACCTTACACACTTTGCTTAAAGCAGTTGTCTATTGTTTGCAACTTAATACTGGAGGGGGTTCAGATGATAACCTGAAGGTAGACTTCTAGTCATAGATGCAGTTGGATGACGGTCTATGTATATTGTTGTATTGCCCAATCAAATCTTATAGGATCTTTCTGACTAGTATTGCATTGTTATGTCTTGCTCAGTTACTGTTAATTGCCTTGCTGTAATTTGTTTACCCTTCATGCTATGTTATTTATCCAAGGAGAGCACCTCTAGTGAACTATGGACCCCGGTCCAATCTTTACAATTGATACATCTTCCACTGTTACCTGTTTACTTGATGCAAACCATTGCCTTTCATATCATACGTTTAATCCTTTGTTATAGAAAACCGGTGAGCTTGACAACCTCACTGATTCGTGGGGGCAAAGTCTTGAGTTTGTGTTGTGCAGGTCTCCGTGTTGCTTGCAACACATGTGTAACGTTTCCTTTCTCCTACTGGTTTGATAACCTCGGTTTCTTAACTGAGGGAAAACTTGCTGTTGTGCTGCTTCGCACCTTGCTCTTGAGGTTTCCCGATGAAGCGCTCCCACTTGTACTAGCGCTGCATCACGCACTCATTCTCTACGATTGTACGAACGAACATCATATCCTTACGAGCACCTCCAAAAGATTGAGCTAGCGGATTTTAAATTTGGCAAAGTTATTATAGACGTTCTGCTATTTACGGGAATATCGCTCCCACTGAAAGAATATTTCACCTTTAGAAGACATCAAAGCATCGAATCTAAGATTTGATCCAGGATTGGTTAGTGACGGCGCTGCTCTCCTAACCATCCAAGCATAAGTTTGTTGTCAACCTCAGAATTTGTGACTTTGTTGGAGGAAGTCATGCTCTCATGACTAAACACCCCCACAAGGCACTAAAAGAAGTTAATTTTTTTAAGGTTTAAAAAGGAATCAACAAAAAATTGTCTATGTGTCACTGTATAATACACACGAAAGTACGTTTGCACGCCGTAGAAGACAAAACAAAAGACAAAAGAGGAGGTGAGATCCAAAGAGAGTGTGCAAACAAGTGGACTTTCTATGTAGATTCAATTGGCCTAGCGGCAGATGTACTACATCAAAGAACGTACATCCACATCTTGTTTGAAAACTTTTGTGGAGGTAAGTCGTAACTAAGTGCTTATTTTATTTGGAGGAAATATATACAGTTTTTTATTAAAATTGCCCGAATATATGGGAGGCCAGGTTGTTCACAATACACAAAGAAGAAACATAAAACCACAACCTTCCCTAGCTAAAATATGATCAACGCCTTTCGCGGAATGCCTTGCCCATTTAACCGAATGGTTGTCCATCGACCAAAGCATCCTTTGGTCTACTCAACGAGAGGTCCATACATAGATTTACCTTTTGCAAACTAGACAACTTCACCACCACTCCCACATTACCCATCTCTCCCATTCAAAAAAGCATTACCTGTCTCTAGAACCACATGGGTCAACTTGATTTTTTTTTGCCGTCGACATTGCATGCATGCACACGCTTCTAGATCCGCGTGCCACGGAATAGGCAGGGAGGAAAAATGGCATGATCCCGCAAGTAAGCATCCATCGTGATGGTGGACAACCACTCCACCACCTTTTCCCAAGTATTTCACCATGGATTTGTCTTCGTCAATCCCTCATGCGGAGGGTACCAACACTCCATCGTCCTTGGGACCTTGACGTTGCGTTGATCCTATGCTTGCCTCCACTCCTCAATCAAGTGCAAATCCCTCCTAAATAAATGCTTGTTGAAGTGGCTTTCGTAACTACGAAACAACAACATATTACATGTAGTTCTGCAGCACTTGCACTTTTGGGCATAGGTCAATCGAAGTCTTAGCATGTTGAGTGCATATCAACCATCCCGAGGTAATGTGTGAACATTAACACGTGGTTCAAAGGAATGGATCTTGGGTTAAAGGTAAGCTTTGTATACAAGATTCACAACACCAGAATCCAGCACAATTAGGGATCTCCGGTTTAAGTCCAAGGGTTAAAACCCGAGAAAGGAGTAACTACTACTTGAGTGGCACAATGTACACTACGGGGTAGTATATCCATAATACCTTTTCTAGGCACTATATTCGTAAAATGTCTCTCTCGAAGAGTACTTATTTCTCGAGGTCTATTTAATAGGCAATGGAATGGTCACAATTCTGTCCACCTAGAGACCATAGAAAATGTGGCAACGACGATGGACCCTTGAGATGCCTTGGGCAACTCAGAGTCCACCCCAAAACTCACTCTTCGCCTCTTCTCGGTTTTGTGAAGCTCTTTGGTGGTGTTGGCGGCTCAACTTGCTTAGATTGGCATTCTTAGGAAGCAAATGTGGTGTCCATGATCTTGCCACATCGGAGTGAAAACCTTCTGTTGTGTTGAAGACACTCGTTGACATGTCAGTTCTCGTGTTTGTTCCTCTTGTCGCCGAGTAAGTGGTGATGTTGGATGCACTATCTATTGACTCGATAGTGTGATGCCCTTTGTTCAAGTCGAGGGAACTCCTTCGTGCGCCAGATATTTTCTATGGTGATGGGATCATGTTTTCCTGCTCGGTAGTGTGTTCTCATATGGCACTTGTCAGTTTCCTTTTCTCTTTCTTTTTTACGGGTGACCGCCTCTTGTTTGGCGAGACCACCCTTTCCCATGTAGCTTGTTTTTTTCTTTTGAAACAATATATTTGGATGGGGATTCTGCCCCTCCCCCATGATACCCTAGAAAAAGCTATGTATTAGCTATGTTGATCAAATATGTTCATCCAAAAACTGGAGAAAATATGAGAAATAGAATGATAGATTAAAAAAATCAAATGTCATGTGTAGCCGTCATCTCATGGTGGTTTTTGATGGGCCTTGGCAGTGGCTAGCGCCAACGCAACAGGGTCTTTGAGCAAGCTCGGAGTCCTTGAATACGACAAATATGCGCCTTGACCATTCTCATGTGGGGCTTGAGCACAGCGTGCCCATGCTTGTAGTAGAAGATACCGGCCCTTCCAAAAAGATACATAAAGTTGGTCAAGATTTTATTAGCTATTTTCCCTATGCTAAGTTATTTGTTCCTACTTATGTTTGGTTTAATCCGGAGTTATTTTCCCACTTCAGTAATATTAGTCCAATAAAGAAAGCAATAATTATTTAATATATTGTTCTCTCTTTATGTTTTAGCGTTAAATTAAATTACGCCACTTGGATCCGTGAGTTTTCGCTGCGCTGTGACTCGTGCACCAATGCGGCAGACATTTTAAACTCCTATAACAGTTATACACATGTTTGTCTAATATCGAGTCGACGGTGTTGTAGAGTCCCTTTGCGTTCTTCATGTAGACCGACATGTTTCCACAACCGTTAGAATTAATAAGCATAGATCATATTTATACTAAACTTTTGTAATTAGTAATAACTTATTATTTTCACAACTCTGAGTTGGTATACCACTTTAAATGCGGTTAGCATACTTAGCAACATACTAAGTTGCTCAATATTGATGTTCTTATGCAATTACTCATTTATTACCAAGTGACATAGCTTTTCAATGCTAAAACTAAACCTTATCTTTCTCCACAGGTTATCTATTTACTCTTTTATATGTGGAGCACGTGTTTGAACCAAATTCCCATAAACGTGAGTACTATAAAAAGGGACAAAGTTATGTGCATCCATGTTTTTATTTTAATATTTTCTTAATTACACTATAAGATAAATATCATGACCGAGGGCATCTAACTTATGTTCCAATAAATATTGTGACTTTCAGGTGTACAACTTGTTATAAACAAATGTAGTAGAAAATTCTAGAGTATACATAGTATTTATGAGGAGCTTCCTTCGAGCGTCATTTAAGTCCCTACCCTATCAATTATATAGTTGGTAGCCAAGATCTACCTTAGTACCAAGTATCTGAATTTGGCATAAAAAGATGTTTGTTCAGAATTGTTGCATATATTGGCATGTTCGAGGGCTCTTTAAGAACTCTATTTACTCCTCTGTCCTAAAAATAATGTTGAAGATTTTTTCTAAACTCGATGTATCTACTCCCTCCGTTTGAAAATATAAGATATTATGAATCTAGACACTAAAAGATTTCTAGATACATCTATTTTACAAATCTAAAACATCTTATATTCCAAACGGAGGGAGTAGATACTATTTTAGTATATAAACACATCCAAGTTTAGACAAATTTGCGATATCCTTTTCATGACGGATGTAGTATTTTTTTCTTGTTTTTTACGGGCATTTATTGTCTCTTGTTACATTGGTCAAATCGTTTTTAGGGGGACATTGGTTAGCTCAAGGGCAAGCATCTCTTTTAGGGGTACTCAATGGCAAGCAAATGTTAGCTAAAATGTTGGAGGGTCAAAGTTGGGCTCAAACCGTATTGCCCATACAGCTTTCGTGGTAAGTGGGCTTCAATCCGCTACAGGTCTAATACTAGCCCAGTCCACAACCATCCGATTCTATCCGATCCTCTGCTCCGGCACCTTCCAGTCAATCCGCTCCACGACATCGTCCATCCGGCCCCCAAAATCCAAACGCCCGCCGAAAGCCGGCGAAGAGAAGCGCCGCACCCATGTCCCTCGCCGTGGATCAATGGACGATGGAGAGGCTCTTCAATCGGTCCCCCTCCCGCCTCGCTCTTCCTCTGATCTCGAGAACCCACATTCCCTGCCTGCCCGGTCAAGCATTTCGATCTCCTTCATAAAGTGTCTGCAAATGATACTGTTTGTGGTGGGACGTCATACCGAGGGAACCTGAATTCTGAGATGCCCCCACAACAAAGCTAAACGGATTCCAGATACGAAATCTGACCCTTTCCTGCCTACTGATTACTGAAAATATATGCTTCATGATCATGTCAACATGCTTTTCTAGCTGGAAGGTTGGTAGTCCAGGTTGTTATTCAGTGAATTTAGCTGATGCAGTCTTCTGGCAGAAATTTCTCATCTCTTTGGATTACACCTCAGTTTCAAAATTTCTGATCTGACAGTATGCCCGAAAGGTGGTCTCCCTCCTTAGACAATGCCATGGTCTACTCTAAGCTAGAACCATCAGGTTTTGACGTTACCTTGGTGCTTTAGGAAATCGCACCTCCTGGCTACAAGACATTGCATTCAGTGCAATCTTGTTACTGTTGACGGTAAGTGCAAGATAGTACCAAATTACTGTTATGTGATGTTCCCCGTATCATTGACTGGCTTGGCCATTATTGAGGAATAAAACCCGCGGGAACTACGATCGAGAGACCGAGATAGTAGGTAGGCACTAACCTGATCTGACCCGAGACGCGAGGAGAAGACCGTGGTGAAGGGATCGCGAGGTTAATGCGATGAAGCAATTGGTCACATGAGGACACCTGTGCTCAGAGCACAGTTTTTCCATGTCAAGTGATGACACTGGAAATAAAGATGGCATTACTTGGTTCCTTATTCGTGCCTTGCGTTTGTGCAATCAGTGCAGATGTGGGG
Organism: Avena atlantica; assembly: GCA_910589765.1. NCBI lineage: Eukaryota > Viridiplantae > Streptophyta > Magnoliopsida > Poales > Poaceae > Avena > Avena atlantica. Next base: position 494,573,502 of record OU342736.1, on the reverse strand, counting down.
TTGCGATGAATCATTAAGCGTTTGAAACACGTACTACTACTAGATTGCTAGCTTCTGCCTTAGATCTTGTCATCTTTGCGGTGCAAGTCTTTGCAGGACTGGATAGAAGTGACCTACCACCTAGAGGATTCTCACTCTTGCATTAAAGCTTCCTTCTCCATTATCTTCTTTACCAGCGTCATCATCCCCGTTATCTTTTCTTATTGTAGAATATGAAATGTGAAGGGCTTGGTAAGTTCGATTACACTGGGTATTTTCCGAAACATCTCAATTCTCGTGCACAACAAGTTTGGATGCAGTTCAGTGTAGACTGGCCATTTCATGTCTTCAAGTCTGTCATGGTATTTCTATTTCGTTTTATATTTTGTTAGAGTGATGCTAGTTTTTTCTTTTGTTAATTGCTTTCTATGTACATCAGTAGTTCAGTACATGAAAGGGTACTTTTTGACTTTTTTTTATATTCTGGAATGGGAAAGATGGGCGTAAAAGTATTGATAAATCTTAGTTGGATTTATGTTTATTGTGCACTGTCTATTAACATTTCTAACACGTGAATTGTTATGTATTTTCTAAGGTACATTTCAGCTACTTCTCTGCATTAGTGGAACATCCCATTTATTAGTTTGTGATTGGGTTTTATCATTCTAAAAGCAACAATTTTCTTTGTCATGTTTGATAACTTTAAAACTAATCTCAAGTTAAATCTTTCACCATAATGGACTGATATTCAGTAATTACTGACACCTTCAAGAACCACCTATATCTATGGCCAAGTGCCATGGTGCAAGGTAGCACAAGAAGACTACTACTCATGCCTTGCTACCATGACGGTCTGTTCCCTCAACTGAAATCATACATTTTTGTGGCCCGGTAGCAACAGTAGAACATTGTAATCTTACTATAGAAACTACAGATGCTGTTTCCATTCTGGCACCTTACACGTCTACTCCATTTTTCTTGCATATTACACAAGATTAGCTGAGGCATTTGGTATTTTCATCTTGCTAAGACCTAGCTAAGACCTGAACCACATCATCCGAGACTCGACACGTCTGGCACACAAAAATGATTCCTCAGAGTGGCTTCTCATCTCAATTTCCCGAATCACGTCACCGAATTGACATAATTTGTTTTCGTTAACGGGACGCGGTCATTTATTGATCTGGTTGCCATGTCGGCACAATCAGTTATGTACCCGCAGATAGTTACTTTGTCTGCATATGTCATCTGCTCGTACATGTGAGCTCCACCACCATTTTCCATTGTATTATGTAAGTTGCCTTGAAAATAGTCTCGCAAATTATTCGCAAAAAAAAGTCTCGGAAATTGCATCCTGGTTTTAGGATTTGCAGCACATCCCGGCCGTCGGGACATGGTTGTTGCATTTGTTCTGGCGCCTTATTATGGCCGGATTATTTTAAAACAAACAATGATCATGCTGTCTGTTCAATTGATGGTATAGTACGATCCTCCGAGGTAGTGTTTCTGTCTGGACCTAACATATGCGTACGTGCATCATCTTCCGATATATACTGACGGATACACGCCAGCTTGCGTTGCCTACTGCAGGATGTCGACTAGTATCTACAGGGTCCGGGGAAGGCGATCTGCGGTACGGTCCGGCTGATCTGCGACACCCCCGTCGCACCTCACAAGCTCCCCAACTTGCCAATGTACGAACTGGAGGTGTCAAATTGATGTCGAGCAGAGTAGAACTCCTGCTGATCTAGAAGTATTCCTGCCAAAAGCGCTAGAGCTCCATATATGGTTCTCACCTGGTTCAGTATGTTGGTTGTCGAGTTGTGGGAGAACGATGTGTACCCGTTGGGGTGCACCGGTACGTGTTAATATAGGTAGCGAAAAACCCCCTACGTGGCTTTACACAAGTTCGGTTGGAGTACTACTCCATACCAATTGTAACAAGAATATAACAATAATAATACAACTCCAACACCCCCCCTTAATATAAAGTTTGGAAAGATTTAGATTACGCTTGAACTCATCGAGCTTCTTAGAGCAGAGCGTCTTTGTGAAACCATCTGCAATCTGATCTTTGCTGGAGATAAATTTGACCTCAAGTTGTTTATTAGCAACTCGTTACTGAACAAAATGGGAGTCAATCTCAATGTGCTTGGTACGAGCATGAAACACAGGATTAGCAGAAAGGAAGGTAGCACCAAGATTGTCACACCATAAGCAAGGTTTTTCAAGAATAGAGATACCCAACTCTCGAATTAACGCCTCAAGCCAAATCAATTCGGCAGTAGCATTAGCAAGTGTTTTGTATTCAGCCTCGGTGCTAGAGCGTGACACAGTGGGCTGTTTCCTAGCACTCCATGATATGAGATTAGGACCAAAGAAAATAGCAAAACCACCTGTAGAGCGTCTGTCATCAAAATCACCTGCCCAATCTGCATCTGAAAATGCACTAAGAAGTGTGGAATTGGACTTACTAAATGTTAGTCCAACTGTACATGTACCATGAATATACCTCAATATCCTTTTTACTGCTGTCCAATGAGTTGTTGTAGGTGCATGGAGAAACTGACATACCTTGCTAACAGAGAAACATATGTCTGGTCGTGTCAAAGTCAAATACTGAAGAGCACCTACAATGCTCCTGTATCTGGTAATATCCTCGGGACCAAGCAGAGTACCATCATGCAGTGATAAGGTATCATTGACGGACAAGGGTGTAGGAGATGATGAACAATCTTGCATACCAACACGTTTTAGAATATCAGTAGCATACTTTTCTTGATTTAACAGTAAACCATTAGGCTGTCTGTGAACCTCAAGACCCAGAAAATAATGAAGATCGCCAAGATCTTTGAGCGCAAACTCATGGCTGAGATTCTTAAGAAGTGTTGTGATTGCATCATTAGAAGAACCGGTGACAATAATATCATCAACATATATAAGGAGAAAGATCTGAATACCACCATGATCAAACGGAAAAAGAGAGGTGTCTGCCTTGGACGGTATGAATCCAAGTGAATGAAGCTTAATACTCAACCTAGAATACCAAGCCCGAGGTGCCTGCTTCAGTCCATAAAAAGCTTTGTCAAGTTTACAAACATAATTTGGGTTAGCGGAAGACTCAAAACCAGGGGGCTGTTTCATGTAAATCTCCTCTTCCAGAACACCATGTAAGAACGCATTCTTGACATCTAGCTGCCGTAGACTCCAACCTTGTGAAACAGATATGGACAGAACAATTCTAATAGTAGCAACTTTAACAACTGGACTGAAAGTATCCTCATAATCTATGCCATACCGTTGTTCGAATCCTTTAGCAACAAGACGAGTTTTATACCTGTCAATTGTACCATCAGCATTTTTCTTGATACGATAGACCCACTTGCAATCAATGACATTCCTTTTAGAGCTTGGAGAAACAAGATGCCACGTGTTATTAGTGATAAGAGCATCATACTCATCTTGCATGGCGTGTCTCCAATTTTCATCAGAGAGAGCCTCATGAAGATTTGCTGGTTCTCCTGTAGACGTTAACAAAGCCCATTGAACAGTACCATCAGTACGAATTTTGGGGTTTGTAATACCTTTTTGCAGGCGAGTGCGCGGTCCAGCAGTAGGCAAAGCTGCAGCAGCATCTGATACAGAAGATCCCGGAGACACAGGCGACCTGTCGCTGTCGCTGGCCTGAGACACACGCAAGGTGCTGTCGGTACTAGAGCAGTCCTGGGGCGAGGCGGGAGTGGAGGGCGAGGCCGACCGCGTCGCGTCAGAGGGAGGGCGGGACAGGGGCGTGATGTCGCTGTCGCGTGAGGACCACTCCGCGTCGCTAGAGCAGTTCTGGGGCGAGGCGGGAGTGGAGGGCGAGGCCGACCGCGTCGCGTCAGAGGGAGGGCGGGACAGGGGCGTGCTATCGCTGTCGCGCGAGGACCACTCCGCGTCGCTGGCGAGGACGGGCGTCGCTCCCAAGGGCTGCTTCGCGTCACTGGCGAGGACGGGCGTCGCTCCCAAGGGCTGCTCCGCGTCAGAAAGATCCTCCCGTGTGGGCGCGCAGACAGGGGACGACAGCGACCGAACAGGGGACTACAGCGACCTGGGGGAATCTGCTGCTGGCTCCCGATCCGAGGTGCAGTCCCCAGAATCAACCTGAAAATCAGTGTTTGCTTGTCCTGTAGCAGCTTGTTCTTCTAGATCTATATTGCATGTGTTTGAGGCTGTAATTTGCTCCGAATTTGATCTAGTTTCTTCAGCAAGATTGTTGGTAGGGACCTGGGAAGAAACAACAACAGGAACAATCGGCAAATAATGTTCATTAGTGTGCACACCCCTATTTGTATCAACCGGTGGTGGAGTTTCTGGAGACAAAAGAAGAATTTCCTCGCGAAGACGACGACCAGCATTTGGGTGTAGGGAGGCAAAGGGAAAAACATTCTCATAAAAAACAACATCGCGAGAGATGTAAACACGGCCAGTAGGAACATCAAGGCACTTGACCCCTTTGTGTAATGGGCTATAACCAAGAAACACACATCTTTTAGAACGAAAAGAAAGTTTATGCTTATTGTATGGGCGTAGATTTGGCCAACATGCACAGCCAAAAACACGTAGAGAATCATAGTCAGGTTTGGTGTGAAGAAGTCGTTCTGTTGGAGTTTCAAAATTGATAACTTTGGAGGGAGTGAGATTAATGAGAAAGGTGGCTGTTAGGAAGGCATTATCCCAAAATTTTAATGGCATAGAAGCGTTGGCAAGTAAGGCAAGACCAACTTCAACAATATGACGATGTTTTCGTTCAGCAGAACCATTTTGTTGATGAGCATGAGGACATGAAACATGATGAGTGATGCCCACCTTTTGGAAGAAACCATTAAGTTTTTCATATTCACCACCCCAATCAGTTTGCATGGTAATGATTTTCCTATCAAACTTGCGCTCAACAAATTGTTGAAAATTTAGAAACACTTGATAAACATCAGAATGCTTCTTGACAAGATAAATCCATGTAAATTTACTAAAATCATCGATGAAGCTTACATAGTATGCATGTTTGCCTAAAGACAAGGGAGCAGGACCCCAAACATCAGAAAACACCTGTTCCAAAGGGACAGTGGAAACACTAGTGGAGACATGATAGGGGAGCTGGTGACTCTTAGCCTGTTGGCATGGATCACATATGTAAGAGTTTATTTCTGGGGTATAAGGGAGATTGTTTCTTCTAAGAATTTGCTGAACAATAAACGACGAAGGGTGACCTAGACGACGATGCCATGTAGAGGAGGAAGGCTTGACGGTGACCAAAGCATGCTTGGAGGGACCCGTTGACACAGGGACAAGAGGATAGAGACCACCCCGACATGGGCCTCTATACATTATTTGCTGCGTGGCCTGGTCCTTGATCAAGAAAAAGAATGGATGAATTTCAATAAAGGCATTATTGTCTAAGGTAAGCTTATGAGCAGAAACTAGATTCATGGAAGAGTTAGGAACATGTAAAATATTACGAAGTTGAAGAGAATGATTAGGGGTGTGCAAAACTGAATGACCAATATTAGCGATTTCCATACCTTGTCCACTAGCATTGTGGATTTGATCATGGCCTGGATATGCATCATGGACCTGGAGCTTGGTTAGCTGTCCTGCAACATGGTTTGTCGCCCCCGTGTCAATGACCCAATTTGTGTCAACACCATAAGCACCTTTGGGATCAGTGGGTGGATCATCGTCATCATCATCACCATAACGCCACCAGCAATCATTGGCAGGATGACCCTCCTTTTTGCAGATCTGACAATAGACACCGGGCTGCCAAGGAGAGGCAACTCTTCCTTTATTTTTGCCGCGCCCCCCCTTGGGGCGACGATCCGGATGACCTTGGTTAGGGCGCGCGCGCGGCTGGGGTGGGGGAGGAGGGGGGCGATATGGTTGAGGAGGATGGTAGGGTTGTGGTGGATAGTTATAGGGTGGTGGCGCATAGGAGGGAGGGGAGTAGTGTGGGTGAGGTGGTGTGGTGTATGGGGGATGGGTGTAGGACGGTGGTTGGTAGGGGTTTGGTGGCGAGGGATTGTAGGGTTGAGGTGGGGGGTTATATGGTGGTGGCGTTGGATGATAGTTGGGCGGAGAAGGTAGGAGGGGTGGTTTAGGTGGTGCGCCTCCATAGGGAGCAGGAGGGCGACGAGAAGCAGCATTGACGGAGGAGGTGAAAGTACCATTGTTTTGACCAGTTGCAGCGAGCATATTTTCTCGATACTCATAGGATAAGAGTTGAGAGCACATGTCAGGGAGGGTTGTAGCAGGATTGGCATTAATTGAGGCAACAAGGGGATTAAAAGTACCATCAAGACCATTGAGGATGTAATCCTTGAGCTCATCATCATCAATTGGCTTCCCTGCAGAAGCAAGCTCCGAGGCAAACCCCTTCATCTTTGTGAGGAACTGAGTAGCAGTCATGTCGAGCTTTTTGGTGTTGGTGAGGGCGCCACGGAGAGTAGAGACCCTTGTTTTGGATTGGGTGGTGTAGAGGCTGGTGAGGGTACTCCAAACATCCTTGGCATGAACAAGCCCAAAAACGTTGGGAAGCATCTCATCAGAGAGGGAATTCACCAGGTAGCTCATAACCTGTTGATCCTTGATGACCCAAGCATCATAGTCGGGGTTGGGGATGGAGATCTTCTTTTGATTTGCATCTTCAGCTTCAATCTGCGGGGGGGGGGGGGGGGGGGGGCACGTCAGAACCATCTAGGATGCCCATGACACGGGCACCACGAAGAGTAGGCAGAGCCTGGGTCTGCCATAGGAGGAAATTTTCGCGAGTCAATTTTGTGGCAGGAGGCGCCCCGAGGGAGACCGACGACGAGATTGTCGAGGAAGACATGCTCGTTGGCGAGCTAGGGTTTTGGGAGGGTGGGGTTTGTGTGATTGTTTTGGATGAAATTTGTGGGGAATAGGTAGAGGGGGTCTTGATCTATGGAGTGGAGATGTTCTTGGGAATTTTTGGAGGGGAGAAGGAGGGCCGACGGGAAGGAGACTGGGAAGGAGAAGCCCAGGTGGTCGGCGGCGGCTAGAAGGGAAGAGACGAGGCTCGTGATACCATGTTGGTTGTCGAGTTGTGGGAGAACGATGCGTATCCGTTGGGGTGCATCGGTACGTGTTAATATAGGTAGGAAAAAACCCCCTACGTGGCTTTACACAAGTCCGGTTGGAGTACTACTCCATACCAATTGTAACAAGAATATAACAATAATAATACAACTCCAACACAGTATCGGACTGAACGGTCTCCCTCGATGATCTTCTCGTTGAGTAACGAGTACACAATTGGGAAACTGGATTTGACTTGCACCTGTGCATGGATAGCTGGCTGGACCGCTGGATTGGCATGCGTGCACTTGCGCTCGCTACAGATTCGCCGTATCTGATTGCCGCGTCGTTGCTTGCCGCCATGGCCCGGTCGGTTGGTTGGTCTTGATGGTCGGGTAACTTCCCCTAGCTTGGCTGTTACTACATGAAGCCGACGACTGTGGCAACTACAGTCTACTACAGGTCCGAGGAAGGCGACGCCGCCGCCGCGACGAAGATATGGTCAGCTGGCCGACAGTCACGGGACCCTGCCGGAGTCTCGCGAGATGCCACGCGGCGATCGAAGCCCCCATAGCTCTCTAGCTAGCACGCGCAGCCCCTTGCTCGCACGCAAAGGCGCCATGGACAGGATTCTCGCCTAGCTTGCTGCTGCTAGGGTCGATCGTGTGGGGACGATGACGCGGTGGTTGATGCAACCCTTGCGTAAGGGCGCAACCACGACGGCACGGCAGACACGAAGGCGACATGCGTGTGCTCGTGGGAAACGAAACGGACCGGAGACCCTTGGGCACAACGAACTGTAGCACTAGACTTTGTATGGGGTGGTCCGGTTTCTTAGTACTGCTGATGTTGAAGCACACACACGCACTTTGGAAGGAAATTCTACTCAAGACTATATATGCAGGGCAGGCACAACAGACTGTAGCTCTAGCCTTTGTGTGGGGTGGTCCAGGTTTAGTACTGCTGATGTTGAAGTACACACAAGCTTTGAAAGGAAATCCTGGTCACAAACTGTACCTCCAGCCTTTGTGCGTGGGGCTGTTGGGTGGTCTGGGTTGGTTAGGGCATCTACAGCGCGCCGGGCCCATTTCAGACACAAAAATGACCACTCTCTCAAGGGGTGGCCGACCCATTTTTTTTTATAATGCTACCTCTGTTCTAAAATGTAAGCCTTTTTAGCGGTTCAATTTGAACTACTAGAAATGCTTATATTATGGAACAAAGGTAATATTTCATTTCAAATAAATTAATTTACATAGGAAAATCATAAAAAAATTCTAAAAACCCTAGCTTTGGTAGGGCATGGGCATGCGGCGTTGGCGCCTACTCGTCCCCTTTCTGGAAGAGGTCGATGAACGATGGAGGCGACCACGACACCAGGGGCCACTAAGCCGGCATGTACTGCTGCTGCGATGGGGAATGCCACTGCACATACATGTGTTGCGGATGCAGCGGGGAAGGCCACACCTTGTGCCTACACTTCTGTTGTTGTCCAGGCCATGCAGGTGCGAGATGTGGTGGTGGCTATTGCTGCTGATGCAGCGTCATCATCGAGTCGTGCAATCATGGACGTTCCGTGGCAAATCCGTTCCAGCGCGCCTCCTCCTCGAGCGCGGAAGCCTCCATGGCAAGGCGGAATGCCTCCTCTGGGTCGAGATCCGACAGTTGCAGTGGTATCACCTCCTCCTACTTGACCTCTACCATGTGTGTGTCGTCACGGTAATCCGGGGAGGGCTCCCAGTCCGCATTGTCGTCATCCTCGTCTATCTTTGGTAGGTGGTGGTCCAGATCTGACTGGAAGTCGCACATAAATGATGATCACCGTTGCGCCTTGTGCTCCTGGTCTAGGAAGGCGATCCACAAGGCTTTGCGGCAGTACACACGGTCATAGCGAAGGTGTGGCACAGTTGGCACCGGGAGGCCGATGTCCCTATGCTCTCATGGAACCCCTGCGCAAACCTCAAGCATCACTCGTCCAATGGCGCATACCGACAGTCACGGTGTCCATGAGGCCATGGGCGCCGTGGCTGGGGGAGCTTGTGGTGTGTGCACGCGCACCCACCGCGGGCGCGATGAAGTCAAGCGCGCGCGGTTGTGGCAGTATTAGGGCCCGGCGAAGAGCCGACCTCGTGATCATGCTTTATCGTCTTTTTTCGCAAGGACGACATGGCTGGAGCTGTGGGAGAAATAGGGAGCAGGTCGACGAGGAAATGACAATGGTAGGGTTGTGGGGCATTGGTCGTGCCCACGGCCTAGATAAGAAGCCCTAGCCACTGCATGTGGCCATCAATGTTGGCGCGATGGTCAGGCAGTCGACACATCGATTCAGTGGCGAGGGAGGATGCGCTCACATGCAGGTGGTTCGCGACGTGTCGGTCCAGATGCATTTCTAGTCCAAATTTAGGACAGAAATGGATCAGGGTCTAAACGCCGTTGGCCGTTTGAGTCTATAGTTCGGGCGGATTTACCTGGTTTGTCTGTCCAATTGGACACGATTGGACAGACCCGTGGTCGTTTGGGCCGGTCCGGTGGAGATTGAAATTGACGATGTGCTCAGCTTGAGAAACTTTGAGAAAAGAAAAGAAAAAAAAACCTAGAATACAAGACTTATGGCAGGCTAGCTTTTGTGCAAAGTTAAGAGCGTGAGAGTGTATCGGAACCAGACCAAGTGCTCCCCCGTGGGCTCAGTCTGTCCCCTCACTCCATGTCCCTCTCCCTTTGCCGTCGCCGTCGCCGTCGCCACAGCGCAGATTCAAAAGAGAGACCGAGCTAGCTTAGAAAACGGGACTATATATATGCACTCACGCGCACACACACACTCTCTCTCTCGTTGCAGTAGCTCCGACGCACTTGTCACACGCACGCGCGCGCCTTTCTCGTCGATGCACGCTTTACCTTAGCTACTACCTGCTGCTATCATCGGCGCGGTTGGTAGCTAGCTAGCTCGATCTTCTCCGGCGCCGGCTGGCTGCACGATGGGTCGTCAGCCGTGCTGCGACAAGCTGGGCGTGAAGCGCGGCCCGTGGACGGCGGAGGAGGACAGGAAGCTGATGGGCTTCATCCTCGGCAACGGCGGCCGCTGCTGCTGGCGCGCCGTGCCCAAGCTCGCGGGCCTGCTGCGCTGCGGGAAGAGCTGCCGCCTCCGATGGACGAACTACCTCCGCCCCGACCTCAAGCGCGGCCTCCTCACCGACGACGAGGAGCGCCTCGTCGTCGACCTCCACGCCAAGCTCGGAAACAGGTACGTACGTGCACACATGCGCCGCCACTCGATCGAATGCCTCATTGCGCTGTGCATGTATATCTACGCATGCACACTTTTTCGTCAGAAAAAAAGTACAGTAACGTATATTCGAAATAAATTAAAACGACTACAAATATACTTCTATGTAGGAGTACGTTCCATATAATTCGAAATAAACGACTACAAATATGTAGGATGACACACCTATTTAATACACTTCCGTAAGACTTTGCTCCAGACATGATAAAATTAAATACAGTACCATGTACGGTCAGGTTATCACACAATCGACGGCCAACCGCAGCCAATATATTTCTTGACAAAGACGCACGTAGGTACGTATATATGTGATCACACCCGCATGTGTGAGCTATAAGCTATCGTTTACGCATAAGTGCGTCAGCATGACATGGTAGCCACCTAAGTATGCATGCCCGGTAAAAGTGGTCCTCAAGGATTAAGCACTCTTTCCTATGACCACAACTTTGTTTTTAAATTGATCCACCTTTTATTTACTTATTAATACCTTCTTCACCTTTTCTTCCCCTTCACATTATTATGGAGTCTAGACACACTAATTAGATGTTGTACTTATGTACACGTGGTACTAATAGTAGATTGAGTCCAATAGGAGCTGCTTATAAAACTGCAATCTAGCTTGTTGCACAATAATGCATCAATCAATTCCTAGAAACATTTTTTAAGTTTGACTATAGGAAAATATAAATATTTTAGATTGGTGAGATGAAAATAATATATCACACTTTTCATACAAAATACTTTAAAATATGAAATTTCATAAATTTCTACTATATAGTACACAATAAAGTATCAGTCGAGCATATGGCACAATATATATATGGCACAACGTCTAAAAAAAGAAGTATCAGTGTCAACGTCTAAAAAACATATGGCACAATATATATATTGGATGCTCATCACAATACATTTGCTGAACAATTAGTCTGACTAATAAATATATAAAACACATACATCATTTTAAGCTCAGTAACTAAAATATATAAATTATTGTATTGGCCTATATTGTATATGTTTAGAATTAACCCACTTGAACTTAAAATTGAGCACTTAAATGTAATTAAATTATCTGAATTGTGCAAGAAATTTGTATGGAGTTCATTTAGTTCCAAACTAACATAGTGATCGATGCGCTTTAATTATATACCCGTCCACCCAAAAAAACAAGGCCATGCTTGCAACATTGGATTTTCTCCACTATGAGCGAAACCGAATGATTTTGTTGAAATTTATTGGCAACCTCTTGTACTCCAAACGCGCCGTTTTATATTTTCCATCAAATAGACTCAAAATGATAGACTAATTAATTAGGTATGATAAAATATATTGCAAATCCTTTGGATTTCTATAATTATATTTTTCAAAGGGCGGCATGCACTATTGTTATGTCAAAGAAGCGTGACATGCTGGTTGGTGTTGCCGTTGCATGAGGTATATGAAACATCAAAGATATGCATATATAGAACCAGCTTTAGACAGAAGATACATAACTAGTGTTGGTGAATCCCCTATGTACAATCTGATGCGGATATTTTGAAAAACTAAATTGTAGAGTTCCCCTATGTACAATCAGATGCAAATATTTTGGAAAACTAAATTGTAGAGTAAACAAGTTGATGGTACTAGGCATACATAAAATAATTAATTCGGCACATCCAACATTTATAAGACTACAATTGATGTATTTTTCCATTTAATTTCTTAGACACCAGAAATTATGCCGGTATTCCCGCAAAAAGGAAGTAAAGTCAGTATATTCTGACAGTACTGCAATTAATGGCTTACACTATGTTACAACAGAAAATTCCAGAAACACGGCCACTATTCTTTTTTTCTTGCATCCATCACTGTCCTGATGAGTAATCTAGCGCTAGCAGCCACCACTACCTTTGTTTGTGCGGCTGAGGAAACCATATCATTGTTGGATTCAGAAATGGAAAGCACCGCGGGCTTAGGTCAAGTTGCCGCGCACTCCAAGCTTTTTTTAAAATAAAGGCCACTCTCACCCTACCAACCACTTCGTTGTTTTGTCACTGATAAAAGGCTACTAGTACGATACAGATAGGTTAAAGAAAACATATGATGTCGATGTGATGGATAGTGAACCTTAATTCTTATTGCACTTCTCATATCAGCAAAAGGTTGTTCATGTAAGTCAGCAAGTGTTGACTACTTACCAGCATGCATATATACAACTATGTACTTTATTAAAAACATGCATAGTAAAATTTTAATCATCATAAGCAATTTTGGAAAGCACTAAGAAACAATGAGAAGGACGTACTCCCTCCGTTTCAAAATATAAGATGTTTTAGATTTGTAAAGAAAATGAATCTAGACTTTTTTAGTGTGTAGATTCATCCCAAAGTTGAGTGAACCTACTTACTAAAACAAGTCTAGATTTATTTTTTTTACAAACCCAAAACATCTTATATTTTGAAACGGAGGGAGTACATACTAAGTTTCTTTCCGTTTTTACCTAAGCATGCACACGTTTGCATGATGTACTAGTATGCATGAATTAACATGTCAGATGACAGATGGTGCTCGCTAAGGACACAACTTTGACTGCTTTATATGTATAACATGTCAGCATAAATTAATTACGAATAAACTACTATTGCAAATATGTTCTCATGATAAATATTATGCGCGAACTATTTTCCGAACAGTTTTTCTCTATTAATCATCAAAGTTATGGAAGTTTGACTGCAATTTGAAAAATGTCACCCATTCCCAGTTGAATGTGAATTTCATGTCAAATTTGTCTATGTAGATGGTCCAAGATTGCTGCCAAGTTACCGGGAAGGACCGATAACGAGATTAAGAACCATTGGAACACGCACATCAAGAAGAAACTTATCAAGATGGGCATAGATCCGGTCACACACGAGCCCCTTGATGGTGACCGGAAGCAGCCACAACAAGCAAGCCCCGCCACCACGTCCGCACATTCCTCTACCATCACGGCTGAATCCAAGTCTGTGGATGGGCAACAAGAAGACAAACATATCGATATAGACAAGGACAATACATCGACCGGTGGTGAGTCTAGCCCGCCGGAGTCGTCGAGCATGAACACCAATGATAGTGGGGGTGGTATTAGTAGCAACCATGACCAGGATCCCTTGGTGAAGTGGCTGCTAGAGGAGGAGGAGGACCCGCCAACTGGGGACATCGATGAGTCATGGCTCGACCTCACGAATGTTGACAATGTCGAAGGGTTCAACTTTATCACCGCTACCACACCGTGGGACGTCATCGGAGTGACTGACTGGCTGCTCGACTACCAAGATTATGGAGTGGGGAACCCGACCTTTCTTGCTGACGTCTCCATGGTCGAAAGCTCAAGTGGATCAAACCTCTAGCGTTCAGCGTACATCTTGCTAGCAAGCAACTGAAGAAGTTATCAGGTTGTGTTGCTTGGCATATGTCGGTGTATATAATGGAGCAGTTAATAAAATACTTGCTTGTCTGAATCCAATTAATTATGGGATTGAAGAAGTTGAGTGAGCTATAGCTAGTGTTGCGGTGTTGCATATTTTTTCCTATGGCCTTGTAGGTCAAGGGCTTAATCAAATTGTTCTGTTAGAAATCTATCTTTTCTCTCAAAGAGAAAGGTTGTGGAACTTCCATGTATGTGTTGATCTACTAGCTTGTATGTGCATGTGACCATTACAAAAGGTTGGGTTGGGCAATGTATATATGTCTATCTTTTTGTCCGTAAATACATGATCAGAGTGAGCTCCCATATCAACTCCAGGAAGCTAAAAGTTCACGCTTTTAGCAAAAATAAATGAACTAAACCATTTTGTTGGATAGTTCTAAGTTATCATAACTCATGTTAATATGAATATAGATATTTGTACAATAAATATAGGTGCTATTATAGTCTTGATTATGACATGACAAGTAACACTATGAAAATATAGGGACGTTCATCTAGTTAGTTTGGTGATCCTACAATGAATATATATTAGTAAATATATGTTGTTACATTGTTTCATCTTGAATATTGTCCTTAATTGTGTGTGATCACATGCATATTTGGTGCTTAACTTCAGTACTAAGCAAAAATATTATTGTTTACATATTTCTCTGTTCATACTAGATGCGGTTCACTATAGCTGGGTATTAGGTTGAGTGTTAACTACTTGAAAGATGGTTATATTTACTCTTCATTTTTTAAAAGTATCAAGATTGAGTAGGCATGTATTGTCAATTCAGCGATGCAGTTGATTTGAAAATAAAGTGTTTAAATTATACATCTGGCACTAAATGATGAAGTCATTGATTTGCATTTGGAAGTAGGAAAATTGTTGGATGGGACATAGTAGAAGGTGTAAAAGAACAAGGACAAAAAACTAGAAACTGAAATGGTAAGGAATCAATGGATGTGAAATATAAAAAGCCTATGAGATGTGATGGGCTTCCATATTTTGTTATCAAAGGTCGTAAAAGATAATCAACAATATTATAGAGATGACATGACACTGAAATGAAAATTCTATTTACTCGTAAATTCATTATCCCGTTTGAACACCAAAATTCCATTTGAAACAGTTTAATATTGATTGAGACCAATGATAATTTTTCTACATACAACACACATACATATTAGCATACGCTAATGTTCAATAACTTGGTTACTATCAAACTAAATCTTTTTAGCTTATTGCAGAAGTAAAATGCAAGTGCATTTATAGAAATGCGTATGATATATTTTTATGACATGTGAAACTTTATTAAAAATATGAAATATCACTAATTAAAAATATGGAGGGAGTATATGCTAGATACGTACTTTAGTACTCCCTCCATGCATGTTTATTAGGCCAACACGTAGGCATGCAATGATGTAATACCAATTCGACGATGCGATTGAGTTGAGAAATATATATTTTTTAATTATATGTGTTACCATCGATCATGCCAGTAATATTTTTTTAAAAGTAGGCAATAAAGTAGTAAAACAAGATAAAAGAACATGGAGAAAATGAGTGAAAGTGAAAAGGTAAGAAATCATTGGATGTGAAATGCAGAAAAGCCTCAGAGATGCGATGGGCTTTCCTTTACCTTTTTTTCTTATTACCAAAGATCACAAGAGATTACAAAAAAGACACACGACAATGAGGTGCCATTTTCCAGAGGACAACGGTATTTTCCACCATAATAATATGTAAAAAAAAACATGGCTCTGTCTGAAACGCCAAATTTTTGCAAAAAAAAAAAGGTTTACTATCAAATTAGTTTCTTAGGTTTTTTTCAGATGGAAGTGGAAAATGTATGCTACAGACTACTCGATGGCATGCAATCAATATGTATGTGCATGTGCAGGAAACTAATCGATCGTGTTAACCGAAGTCGAGGTAGCTGTGTGGATTCAGCTCAAGTTGGCAAATCCTTGGCATGCAAGCCACACCAGAAATACTAGGGAGAAAATGATGCAACATGGAGAAAAGGAGGAAAAGTGAAAAGGTTACGAAATCGTTGGACGCGAAATGCAAAAAAGCCTCAAAGATGTGATGGGTTTCCCTCGTCTTTTTACTAGAGATCATAAGAGAATCAACATGATTACAGAAAAGCCTGGATGTGAAATGCAAAAAAAAGCCTCAGAGATGCGATGGGTTTCCCTCATATTTTTACCCGAGATAGTAAGAGAAACAACATGATCACAGAAAAGACACACAGCAATGAGGCGTCATTTTCCGGGGCCGGAGGTATTTTCCACCATAATAGGTTTCGTTTACTCGTAAAATCATGGCTCCGTTTTGAAACACCAAAATTTTATTAGGAGATGGTTTAATCTTCATTGTGATGAGTGATAAACGCCCTCCATACAAGATACGTAACGCGTACATATTAGTACGTTATTTATTTATTTTGTAGGTACATGTATATTAGTAGACGTTGAGGTTCAGTAACACGGTTACTCATCAAATTTGTTGCTGTAGATTTTTGGCAGAAGGAAACGCGAAGTACATGCATGCATGGCATGCAAACAAATCGACGTGTTAACTGAAGCTTAAGTAAGCTGTCCATCTAGGTCGAGTTTGAAAATCCTTGGCATGCAAGCCACACCAGAAACACTAGGGAGAAAATGATTCAGCGCAGGATATAGTACTCCTGGTGTGGCTTGCATGGAGTACAAGATGATGGGGGTAGGTGGATTTCCATTCTTAGCAAGTAAATAGATGTGTAAACAGTCACAACGCAAATTTCTTTCTACTACTTCTCGTTGCCTTTTAGCAGCATGAGTAGTCGTTAGTGTCTTAGTGGTGGCCAAGCTCTACCGGGATGCAAGTGCGACGGTGTGTGTTTGCCAGGACCATATATGCCATCCGTGTCGCGCAAAGCACACGCGTTGGAGAGATGTGAGGTGGTTAGCGTAAGAAGCGGCATGTTTGAAATGCCAAAATTTTGCAGGAAATAATTCAATGTTCATTGAAATCAATGATCACGTTCCTACATACAATACATGCATATACATATTAGTGTATGTTAATGTTCAATAAGTTGGTTACTATCAAATTGCTTTCTTAGCTTTTTGTGGAAGGAAATGCAACATGTAAGTGCAAGTGCGCTTATAGTCATGAGTATGATATATTTTCATGGCATGTAAAACTATTACTGTTAAAAACATGAGGTGAATTCACCTAGCTAGTTTTGTTGTACTACAATTAATATGTGTTGGCTATGTTTTGTTAAGAAAAGGGTAAAAGGCTCAGAGATGCGATGGGGCCTTCCTTTATCTTCTTTTTTCTTTCTTATTATTACCAGAGATTGCAAGAGATTACAGAAAAGACGCACGACAACGAGGTGCCATTTTCCAGAGGCCGTCGGCATTTTCCACCACATTCGGTAAAAAAAAAAAGAACATGGCTTTGTTTGAAACGCAGGAATTTCGCATAAAGGTTTACTATCAAAATTAAAATTACTGTGTTAGATTTGTTTTTCCGGATGGAAATGAAAAATGTATGCCGCAGAATACTCCATGGCATGCAATCAACATGTGCATGCATGTGCAGCAACTAATCGGTCGACGTGCTAACCGAAGCTGGAGGTAGCTGTGGATCAGAGGAGCTCAAGTTGGCAAACCCTTGGCATGCAAGCCACCACGCCAGAAACACTAGGGAGAAAACGATGCAGCGTAGGATATGGTAGTAGTAGTAGCTAGCCTCTCTGGTCACCTCTCGCCATGCATGTCCTCTGTGAGTCTGCCGAGTACAAGATGGCTTCCATTCCTAGCAAGTAATAGACGTGTAAACAGTCACCACACAAGGCAAATTTCTTTTCTGCTACTCCTACCTCTCGTTGCTTTTCTAGCGGCATGAGTAGTCGCTGCTACTCGCTAGTGACCTCTACCGGGCCATGCTACCGGAGTGCAAGCGTGACAGTGTGTTTGCCAGGACAGGACCATGTATGCCATTATTCGTGAACCCCTCGAAGAAAACAAAAAAGGTATGCCATTATTCGTGTCGCGCAAAGCACGTACGTCGAGGTGGTTAGCGTAAGAAGCGGCCAAGGAGATGTAGGGGTGGGGAGCTAGAGCGCGCACGAGCGAGCACGAGGGGGGCGCACTTGACCTGAAAGCCGACGCCGACGGCGACCGACAGCAACACCAACGCAGCAGCACAGCCCACGAGCCAGTGTAGACGTCACATGTGTGATTGGACCAACGGGACACCTGCGAAAACAATGGAATCATTAACTAATCCGAGGAGAGGAAGCTTGCACACGACGAGCAAGCTAGTTATTAGAATTATATGTGGCCATACAGCCTACAGGTGTACAGTACAGGTGTGGTGCTGAAACATGGGTTGTTGGCCAACATTCGACGACCCTGAGTGATTTGTAGGATTCATAGAATGCACAAGTAGGAAGACTATAAAAGTCTGACGGGTTTGACAGCATAAAGGAAGGTGTAGTAGATAAAGGCTTTCATTCATTTCATATCAGGTTTTATTGGACTCGCAGGTAAGAAGAAACAGTTCCGCGGGATACCTGTAAGCATGAAACTAGCCACTGATGCTGCTGATCGTGAGTAAAGCTAAAGCAAACATCATTTCGTAGGCACCGCCAATTCCAACAAAAATAAAATGGAACATAGTTCCAACAAAAGGAGCCTATGGACAATATTCTTCTCCAATCTGAGTTTTGCTCTCAAGTCTCGAATAAACTCAACTACGTATTCAAAGAAATTCTGACCGCCGGTCAGGATGGTTTGTGGATTTCAAACAGCTATGACAACTGAACATAACAAGACAATAATTACGACCCAAGAAGTGACGAGTACTTGGGCATGCATTTGGAAACCTCCTAGTTGCGAATAGAAGTGGCCACTTCTTGCTCAACTGAGGCATACGCATCGAATCCATTGGAACTTGTTAGCACCGTTCCTTTTCTTTCAATTGCACGTACCGTCATTTGATCCCAAGACATCCCCCAAAAAAACTTTGTCTAAGGTAAAGTTGGCAGAGTTATTAACCTCTAGATAAAAAAGAGTAAGGCCATGTTTGGCATCAAAGTACTTATAAAGTATTGTAGGAATACTTTGGTTTCTGAAAAAAAACTAAAGTATGCAGAGCTACCAAACGGGGCCTAAATATTTTGAGGTGTTTGGATCCAACAAATAATATGGTTTCAAAACTAAAGTATTCTCTAAAACTATGGTTTTTTGAAGTATTTGAGAAAGAGGTCAAACCCTCTTTTTAAAAAAACTGAGAAAAGAGAAAAACTAAGGCTCCGTTGCAGCTCAGTATTTCTAAAACCACGGTATGCCTAAACCGCAGTATTTTGTTGCCCGGCAATGAAATACTACAGTTTTGGAAAACCACATTTTTCTTCTATTTTGCCCAAAATTCGGAGGTGTTTGGAAATGTGCATGTACTATGGTATTTAGTTGCTCCGTTCTATGGAGGAGAAGCGTCCATTGAAGTTCTGGACCGCCATAGCGTGGTTCAGGGATAGGGCACGAGCCCCCGCGTGGACCATCTTGACAAATCGCTCGCTCTTTCTGAGCAACAGTAGCAAGAAATAAAAGGAGGGGAAGGCTTCTGCCACATGACAAACTTGTTTGAATATTTTTCGGTGAGTATGTCATCGAGGCATCGAGCATTTAGTCTATCTAGAGATGGTCTATGCAATCGGTGAGGATTGCACCTCGACAGATTTCAGAAAAGAAAGATGGTACGGTGGCCTGCAGTACCAGCGAAAGAGGCGGAAGAAGAAAGCATTTTTCAGTTTTAGAAAAAAGAGGTCCGGGGCTTTTTTTTTAGATACAACGGAAATACCACAGTATTGTCAATAATACAGTATTTAAAACTGCAGTTTTCATTAGAGCCAAACGCCTCAAAGTATCTAAAACTATGGTATTTCTAAAAACTGAAGTATATGTTAAATACTTAGAAAATACTTAGCTACCAAACGGGGCCTAAAGTATTGCTTTGCTAGGCACTAAAATATTATGGTATGGATATACTTCAGTTTTTTAAAAAAAATTGTTGCCAAAGTCATATAAGATTCTAACAATCCAAAAGGACCTTAACTTTTGGTTGAATCCGCCGATGCATGAAACTACCATGTGGTACAAAACTCTGGTTTATGCCGTAAGTCTCTACTAGATGTGCTGGTTGGTTAGTGCATACAACTTGGTGGCTACTCTGTAGGCTGCAGCCGTGGACAGGGAACTCGCTTGCCTCTCCAGTGCAAATTGTTGTTTGGCCTGTGATTAGGGGGGCAGGCAGGAACTTCGGCAGGGACATTAGCAGCCTGCCAAAAGGAATTGGTCATCTGCAAGGACTGTAACTCGACACCTTTTGGACTCCCTGGACTGGCCAGTGTCGCCGTCAGGTTTGGTGATCTCCAGACAAGGTGAAAGCTTCAGCATAGATAAGGTGGGTTGGTTGGGCGATCATCATCATCAGAGCTTTGTTTTTTGTTTTAACATCACGCCGATGTGAGACCCTGTCTGGAGATCTTGCAGACGGCCACCAACTAAAGCATACACCCACGCCACGCATGATGAGATACAGATACTGATATACCCCCTTCGGGCATGTTCGGTTCAGCTAGGATTGAAGCGGATTGAGAGAGATTAAATCCCTAGTAAGTTAAAATCCCCCCAATTCCACCTCAATCCACTCTAATCCTCTTTGGCAGGGGATTAACCGAACATGGCCTTCGGTGTTTTTGAGGTGTCGTCGTGTCAGAACTCAATCATCCATGTCAGCCTTCCAGTACATCTATCAGAGAAGAGTGTCTAGTTTCCAAATGTTACTAGTACATAATTGCAAGGAAAAGCATCCGCTAATCATACTCATATTAGCCTTCTCGGTGTATACTCCGAGACTCTTATCGATCCAAAACGACTGAGTGAAAAGGAACAGAGATGGCACGCGGCCACGCACTAATTAAGCAGGAGATCAAGTGCTGATACTGGTCCTACGTGCGAGATTCTTTGCTGTTCAGACAGAGCACTAGAGATTGCACATCAAAGTAAAAAGAGGACAAACTGGTCGTGTATCATGAGTGACCGACATGATATCACTCAGGACTCCGAAGAACAGTGGACGGGTTGCTGTCATGGAGGAGAACTAAAGCTCGGCTCTTTCTCGAGGGAGAAGGAGGTGACCAGACTGACAGGGCCACCGCATGATCTTCGAAAGAGATGCCGGTGGCTGGTGATTGGTGGATATGTTCTGTGGAACGGAACTTGATTAATGGAATGCGGTGATGATGATGTAATGCATGCTCAGGATGATGAAACAATATTCCGGTGCCGAGGAAGACACACTTTCTGTAGCGAACAAGGATTGTTCAGTATGGAGGCTGCAAGCATGCACCTGGAGGCTTCAGTGATAAAAGAGTTTCTACACAACATCAGAAGAGTAAGACAAGGATAATAAAAAATAATTAAGTGACAATAATAACAGTATTAATGATGCTATAAATCTTTAATTTAGTAGTCCAGGAGGTTTAAACGTGATCCTACACGTCAATGCAAGCGCCCTATGAGGCTATGACAACTGTGCCCCTGCTTGACAGAAGATTTGGTCCCAGGCAAGCCCTTGGGAGATGGAGCTCCCTAGTCCCCAGTCCCCACCATAGATATAACACTAGCCAATTTGCTCACACATAAGTTCCAATAATTCATTTTGCTACAGACTAGTTCAGTGCAGTGATTACAGTTGGCTTCCCTGAGAATTTGGAAGAGAGAAAAAAAGGAAATTAAAAAAAGGTATGAATATTCATGAAGTGTCTACATCTATGCCATGTCGAATAAAACAAGTGGAGTCTGGAGTGCAAGTACAGATGTATGCATTACTCCTGCATAATGAGTTCAAAAGCATGTATCATTAGATTGGACATTACTTGCACTGTGGGGTTCAATGTTTATTCGCTGGTCCAGACCAATAATCAAAAGCAACACTAGGAACCACTAGTAAATCAGTTGCAAGTGCAAATTGCATATCGCATTCTACCAAGTTGCTATGTCCACAAAACAGGCCCACATGCTAGCTTATTTTTCTTTCAATCGCAGTTCCAAAATAATGGTGCGGAACATAGAAGTGATACATGTGATTGCACAGCATTAACAACTCCTGTTCTTTTTTGTCACCTAAGAGGTTACCATATTCCTGAGGTAAAACTTAGTGTGTACAGAACTGTTGGGAAATCCATGGGATCAATGTGTTACAAAATGGCTCTGACAATGATATTATACAACAGCCCACGGATAGGGTACTGAATTCTAAGTGTTACCTATATTGCCTTGGACTTCTCCAAAGCTGGCTTAAGTTCGGTCTCTTTCACCTTCATCCATTCAGACAGTAAGGAGTTCACTTGATCGGGAACTTCATCATGTGGAGCGTGACCTGTTGTGTTTCGTTATGAGAAACAACCCCGAACACGAAAAAACAGAGAAGGATGGGAGGGAAAGAGGACAGGAGAAGATTCAGTCACCTGCATTTAATTCCCTAATCTGAACCTTGCTGCAATGCTCTCTAAGCATGGAAACAAATGACTCGGATTTTGTAAGCGGATCTTTCATTCCCTTTACAAAGAAGCCCAAAAAAATAAGGTTAGCCTCATATGTGTCAATGGTCACTAAAAAGGTACTGGCGTAATAGATACGATGTTTGCGGATGATTTAGGTACACACCTGAATAACTAAGATGTTTCCTCCAAAAGAATCAAACAGAAAATTAAGAGGAATTGAAAGATTGAAGTTGAATATGCTCTCAATAACTGTGGTTGCACCAGGGTCATATGACTGCAGTTGACTGTTAAGGAAAAAAATGCAGAATATGGTGCACAAACTGAGACTTAAGTGTGTCAAATATATACTGCGTGATCTGAGGATACAGCCCTTATAATCTCGTCCACGAGTGGCTTGTCAACCCGTTCAGTTCTCTACAAAAAAAATTGTTGGTATTGCACTATTGCTTAGTATTTAGTAAAGATAAAAAATACATACTATTTAAAAATGAAACACACTTGAAGATACACATACTGTAGGATAGTATTTCTTGAGAATGCCTCCTGCCCTTGACCTCAAGAAGAGCAAAACGAGGCGGGCCTGCAATCTTGAAAGCCATGAGCTCCGCCCTTCCTGCATGTACTTGCATCTAACATGATTAAATTTAACATATAATTTGATGCAGCTCAGATGCTACAAATTGCAATACAGAAATTATGCTTCCTTTGTTTACTTGTTCCGTAGCATAATTCTCGGGGGACATTGGTTGAATACAAGTGTCAATGATATATATCTGGACCATATAATAACTATAATCTCAAATAAATATTTCATCGCAGTTTTGAATGCTTCCCTAATTAGATAAACAAACATAATTACATAAGCATTGCATCTGAAAATCCAAATCAGTTTTCACAATCGCGCTTTTAACAGCCAACAATATGGTACTACATAAGAAGACATCAATATGAATCAAAAAATATTAGTGAGTTATAATGAACATGTTTTAAATGTTGTTGTGGGACAGCAGAGACATCGACATGTATGAGAGACGCCCGCCATATGATCTCAGCCAGTCAATATGATAAATAAAATTCTTTCTCCTGATTTCCAAGCAAACACATGGTATTTATGCCATTTCAACTGATGCAAATATCACTACTCATCTTTGACCCATATATACTATAAAACACAGAATCAGTAAACATTGTTTAAATCAAAGTAATTCTAGTAGATTTCTTATTTCCTTACTTTACTCAATGGGATGAAGGAGTAACTTGGAACAACTGAACCAGCTGAGTTCAAGAGAACCAGAGACTTTGCAAGAGAAGGCCATAAGCCAGCAGCAATAGCACAGATATAACCTGAGAATATTACAGCAAGAGAACGATTTAACTAAGATTGTTCAAAACAAATGAGTTATTGTCTTGTTGCCCGTCACCGAGCAATGTCGAAAGAATAGTATGTCAAAGCATACCTCCAATAGAGTTGCCAACAAGATGAACAGGCTCCCTCACAACATCAACAATGAAGTCCCTCAGTAATTCTGACCACAGAAGTTCTGAATAGTCAACATTTGGTTTTTCTGATCTGCCAAAGCCAAGAAGGGTAATTGCCCAAACTCGGTGTCCCCCATCAGCAATGTTACTGACATTATCACGAAAGTGCTGCAGGGAAGCTCCAAAGCCATGCACAAGAAGAACTGCAGGACCTTCAACGCCAACCGAAGTATACTGCCAATAAAGTTTTAAATGAGGAATTTCTGGTAGTTGATCAAACAAAATTGTGTACATTAATAAATTTAGCTGCATGAGCACAATAGTGAGCAGCAAAAAGTTATGTTGAGTGCGCACAAGCTATAGAAGCATACCGATGAATAATATAATAAATATGAAAAGTAAAGAATACAAGCTCATCAGAGAAAGGATGATCAAGCTATGCCTTCAGTCTAATGATAACATGGTTAACACCTAGCAACAAAACTTGCGCAAACAAAACTACTCCGTGTTTAATATATAGGACATACCAATCAATTCATACGCTGTAGGGTTGCACCAAGCTCGGCAATCAAATACGGCCCAACAGACAGGAACCAAGATGTAATAGTTCTTAATGATCTTTGGCCTTCTTGTAAAAAAAAAATGTGCTCCCTCCGTCCCAAATTAGTTGTCTCAACTTTGTCTAGATTCGCATGTATCCACAACTAAAATGCGTCTAGATACATGCGAATCTAGACGCATTTTAGTTGTGGATACATGCGAATCTAGACAAAGTTGAGACATCTAATTTGAGCCAGAGGGAATAGATCATTTTCCCCTTGTTTTAGCTTTCTAAAGAAAATAATGTGAACTTGAGCGGTACAGCCCTTGTGAATGGAAGCTTCAACTTTGCATGTTTCGTTTGGAAGCCTGGTTAGCCTTATATGATGCTAATTGGGATGTGTACAGTATTATTACCCATCTGCACAGTGGTGTCCGTATCTAAAGTTAAATTGGATAACAGGAACTCAAATCTCAGATGCTAGACCAAACTTGAATGGTATATAGATAACAGTAAGTTGCCCATATCACTAGAAGGTAGAAGGATACAGCTGCAAGGTGGACCGACTAAAGGGATCTTTGAAAATGTTGGTGACTCCAATTGTTATCTGATTCATCTACATTTGATCTAAGGAAAGGGGTTTGTACTTCTCACCATCCTACAATAAGACTAGTTCTATTTTATGTGATACTCAACTACATGGATAAGGTAAGACGGCTTAAAATTTGATACTTAGAATGGCTGCCGATGAACTGGAAGCAGAGTACATCGTCCTATGTACAAGAGAGCATGGAACTTGAAGAGATACACCTTACCTGTATAAGATAACCCTTCCATCTCCAAAACTTTAAAGGATACTTTCCCTCAATGCATAACTGGGATTTCGAGGCCAAGAGCCAGGACCACTTTCATATGGACAAATAGATTGTTAGGGAGTTTAGACGAGGGGAAAATGGGCAGGCAATTGAAAATAAGACTGGAGAGGTAAAAAGTTAAAGTACCTCCAATGAACAGATAGCATCTACTGCCGATGTCACTGTAGGTGTTGAGTATCCAAATGGAGATAGAAAGCCAGCATTGCGGTCTCTCTCGTATTGAATAGTTTCTTGGTAAACTCTCCTCCTAGATATGACTCCAAGCTGAATTGCAACACCAAACAAGGTGTAAAACGAAGCACCATCCCTAGTTTCAGCGAACCGCACTTTATCATGCAACCTGCACAAAGAATTGAATTGATCTGTTATCAGAAATAACTACGGATTTTATATAACATTGATACTACATTGAATAAATAACGTGAAACAACAATTCATTGGACAAATCATCTACTGACAATATGATAGAAGGAAACAACAGGTAGCGACACATACTCTTGCCAACTTGCTTTTCCTGTGCCTTCCAGGTATTTCAAGAAAGCGGCTAAAGCATCCAGAGCAATGTCTGTTCCGCCTCTAACTTCAAGTGAACTTACTGATGCAAAGAATGAATCCTTAATTCTCCTCCCGGATGCATCAGCATTTGTGGTGATATCTTCTATGTTTCCTCCGTCGCTGACACTTAATGTAACATTACTTTTAATCTTTCTCTGACTCAGGATGTCTTTTAGAATAGACCTTGCTGGCATGCTCATGATAGGGACCCAATCATCTTGCGGCGTTCTACTCTCTTTCAGGAATACTTTTAGTTCATCAAGTGTGGGTAGAGAACCTGAACAGAAATAAACTGGTCAATATCTAAATGGACACAACAAGATGTTCAAGGAAAGATAATTATCAGCCAAAACAACTGGAAGTGAAGTGCACCTGTGTCTAAACCCACATTTAGAGCAGGAAATGTTGGGGAAGAGAGAGGTGTGGTCATCGGTAGTTTCTCCTTCAAAAATTGATCACGTGATGCCGATAATTCCCTCAAACTCTGATGAATGATCACTTCAGCATGCCATACATACTCAAGTTGCTAGTTGATAGAATGAGAGAGGTTCAAAACTTCAGATATGAAACTTTAACTACCTTATAGTTGTACAGTGGGGCACTCCAAAGCTCTATCTCAGGAGGGTTTCCCCGTGTGAACGATCCATTTGACAAAGAAGATTCAACATTGGCTAGAACACTGCAGACACTGTGTTCAACTTCCTCTTCTGTATAAATGACGCCCGCTTGTACCTGTTATACTCCACCAACGCATCCAATCAGGAGATCCGGATATGTTAGGAAGGTATGCATGAACTCTTAAATCTCAATTCTCAACATGAACCTTGCATAGCGACCTCATTTGCAAGTTTCAGAACCACATCTTCAGCATTTCCCAAGGCTATGAGCAGATCAGACTGTTGAAGCTTTAACGTCGACTTAAGGTCTTTCAAAGCAAAGAGTAACAGTTCCAGCATTGTATCTGAATAATCTGAAAACGATAAAGGGGTTGATACTAATGTCAACTGTCAATATGTGTTTCAAATTAAGACGGTAGACAAACTGCCTGCTAAAATTCATCACATGTCAACTATCAGGTGATATTTGTTGATGTGCACACGTGTCAATATACTGTGTCTATTAAGCGGTACTACCTCTGTCCCAAATAATACGACGTTTTGGTAGGCTATTTTAGCATACCAAAACATCTTATAATTAGAACGTAGGTAGTGTATCATTCTAGCACTGGAGAAGTAGTATTGGTGTACAACACCCCAGTCTCATTCTTTAGACCTTACTGGTGCAACAGATAGACGCGATACACAACTTGGTGACAGTCTTACATACGGGGATCTGGACAGCTGCATTATCCTGAGAAGCAACAAGCGTACAAAGAACAACTGGTTCGTCCATTATAGCATCAATCACATGGAAAATCGTATTTCTTGCTAGCAAGTTCAGAATTAGTGGGCATGGTAACAGCAACCAGATACACCTAGCAGTTTGTTTTGTCAACTAACACCTTGCCCAGTGTAATTTGGCTTGAGTTTGCTCTTGCATTTCTGCAGAACAATCGAGCCAAGCATCAGACGCGCACTAGCTTTCACACCAACGTGGCAGAAGCACGATGGTCCAGCCACAACCTACGCCATATTTGGAGGCATTGCGAAGAACTACCGCCCGCAGGAGAGCTCCCTGAGGCATTGTGCCGAACACACCCCGTGCACTACCCCCGTCCCACAACCCCGTCGCGATCGTTGCCCGTATGTAGCACCTAGATGGTAGAACCGAGAAGCAACTCACCGGCGAGGATGCGGCGGTCGAAGACGTAGAGCGGTACGACGGGGCGGCGGCGCTCGGCGCAGGCGGCGACGAGGCCCGGGTGGTCGTCGACGCGGAGGTCATGCTTGAACCACACCAGCGCCGCCGCGGCCCCGGAGCTCACTTGGGCGGCGCTGCAGGAGACGACGAAGCGCTGGCCGCAGCGGCGGAGGCGGCTTTGCGCGGGCGGGGCGTGGAGGAGGTGGAGGTGGCCGGGGCGGAGCGCGAGGAGTGCCATGGAGTGAGAGCGGCAGCAGCTGCCATAGGGGGTGGGAGAGTGGGGATAAGAAGGGCGGGGCTAGCGCGCGCCCATGGCGAAGGTGTGGCGGAGGACGGCCGTGCTCCGCTCGGCGAGAGATCTGTGGACTGTGGTGGCCGCGCGCTGCTTTTTCTGTGGCGGCCGTGCTTTCCTTCGCGCCGTGGGCCGTTGCAGTGGGGCTCCCCTGCAACAAGACGTAAGGAAAAAAATCAAAATTCCAAAAAAAATATGCACAGGAATAATGGAGGTAATATCTTTTTTTTTTTTGCACAGAAACAGAGTGCTGGAGCACTCCAGCACTCTGATATATATTGCAGCTCAGAAACATTGTACATCGTGAAATACAAAGTCCAGATGCCGAATCTTGTCGATTGCAGCCAACACTGGACATTCTTGGTTGTAATGAGCTGAGTTCCTACATGAACAGGTAGGCTCAGATCGAAGTGATCTTCTTGCCTTTTGCGCACAGTTGTGGGCGACTCCATTTGTGTTCCTAGAAATGTGAAAAGTGGAGCCACGTAAGGGTTGCACCAGATTCTGGAATTCAATTGCCTGCCTTCTAATCTCCCAGATCATATTATGATCAGTTGCTCCAGGAGCAGCAACTGCTTTTGCAAGATTGAGATTATCTATGAAGAAAATTGGTCCTGAGAAGCACATGGCAGCAGCAAAGTGAGCAGCTAGGATTAGCCCATTAGTTTCCGCTTGCAGTGGGCTAGAAATCCCAGCTTTTGACGCCAAGATGAAGACATCATTCCTTCTTCCATCCTGCAAAGTCTCTGCATAGTAGATGCCTAGGCCAGCAGTAGCAATAGAGTCTCCAGATCTTGCTTTTCAGGCCGCATCAACATAGAGCTTTGGCCCTGCAAAAGAAAAATCGGAGGGAACAGACACTCCAGGGATGCTTCGAGCCTGACTTGTTTCAAATAGCTGTACTGTCTCCAGATCCTTGAGCAAAGCAGCTGTGTGAATAGGAACCTGTTGAGGACAAGAATTCTTCCTGCAAAACAGCTGATCATTTCTAGCTTTCCAGATACACCAGAGAAATGTGAAAAGATAATTCAGGTCCATAATAGGATGGCTTTGGGACAGAAGGGTGGTAACTATTTGACTAATGTCAGCTGTATTGTTTGCTAAAAGTTCAATTTTGATGAAGCAAGGAGGCAACAACCAGACTGCTTTAGCAAAGGGACAGAGAAAGAAGAGATGAGTCTCTGTTTCAGGAACATTGCACCTGCAGCAGTCCTTCTCAATGTGGGAAGAAAACTTTGAACCTCTGTCTCCAGTAGTCAGAGCACCTCTCAGCAATCTCCAAGCAAAGGTCTTCACCCTGGGAATCATTCTATTGCACTTCCAGATTTCCTTTAAAATTTTCCTGGTTGATTCCTGAACCTGATCAGGTCTTGGAGTACCTGTCTGAAAAAGCCAGGACAAACAAGTTTTGTACGTGGATTTAGAGTTACATTTGCCATTCGGAGTTAACTTCCAGCAGAGGATATCATCTTCATCAGAGGGCACACTTGAGGTGTTTTTGATAGCTTGGCTAGTGTGACTATTGAACAGGGAATCAATCAAGCTTGTGTTCCAGTTCTGAGTGTTGGGTATTCAAAGCTGATTTATAGTGGAAGGATAATGAAAATCTTGTTGGTGTATAATCATATTATCATAGATGTTTTCCCAACCAGAGAACCAAGGGGTGCTCCAAATGGAAGAGTTTCCTTTGCAGATTTGATAGTAAGAGTTATCTTTGAGAAGATGTCTTACCTTAAGGACAGAGGACCAAAAAGCAGATTTAGGAACATTCATGTTGGCTCTCCAAATGGATGAGTTGGGAAAGTATTTCGCTCTTAGGACACTTTGCATAAAGGAATCAGGTGCTTCTGCTATTCTCCAGGCAGCAGAGAGGATGAGACCCATATTAGTAGCTTGAAGGTTCCTAACCCCAAGGCCCCCTTCTGTTTTCGTAGCACGGATATTTCTCCAGGCAGTGTGACAGAGAGCCTTTTTACCTGGCTCAGAGGAAGATCCAGTCCACCAAAAGGTCCTCATTATGGTTTGAAGCTTCTTGAGTATCTTTTTGGAAAGAAGGAGATTGGACATGTAGTAAACAGGGATGGATGAGAGAACAGATTTAATAAGCTCAAGCCTTGCAGCATGTGAAAGAGAGTTGGCTTTGTAAGTAGAGAGCTTGGATTTGAATTTGTCAATGATAAAGCTATAAGCCTCACTTCTATTTCTGCTGGGCAGGATAAGGGGATGCCCCAAGTGAACGAAATTTTCATCGATGGTAGGAACGGGGAAGATTTGCTTGATGCCATTGATAGTAGCAGAATCTACCTTTCTGCTAAAGATAATACCAGATTTGTCCCAATTGGGAATCTGGCCAGAAGCAGCACAAAAATCTAAAAGGATATTTTTTATAGTCTGGGCCTCTTGGATGGTTGCATTCCCACAAACTAGGAGGTCATCAGCAAAGAGAAGAGAGTGTATGTGGGGGAAATTAGGACCCAGAGAGATTCCAGAGAGTTGAGCATTGGACAAGGCCTCTGACATCATGATGGTAAGCTCATTGATCCCCAATATAAATGGAGGTAATATCACAATTTCGGTGGGGTGACGATGCTGACAATAGAAGATGTATTGGTGCACGTGGTGGAGGTTATGTATGCTAAAGAAGAGAGGAGGTCTTGGTTTTCGAGATCTCCATAATTCTAATTTGACAATGTTGGCTAAACATGTGTGGCCGTTACTAAGACCAGCCACAGTTCGATTAAAAAAAAAAAGCAAACCAATGATTTTTTTTTGAGAGCAGCAAACCAATGCATTGTTGCTGTAGTGTATTGAATCGGTAGTGGATCCCACTAATCAGGTGACTTTTCATGCATGCATATGACTTTCCCTCACATATCCATCACTAGGACCCACAAATGCATGAGGAAAACGAATCGACTTGAGGAATCGCTTTTTCATTCTGACAGCTTGAACTGATTCATGCCGAAGCCCTGCAGTGTATTGAACCGGTTCGTATTCTTCTTTGAATCGCTTCTTAACAACAGTGTGGCTGGTCTAAGAGAACCTAATTCTCTATGTGCACGTGTGCTCCGTGCAAAAGCCAAGATAAATAGTGGTGCTTCGTTTACTTGGCAAAGCATATTGGCAAGTATCCAAACTTTTAATAGAGGATGTATATGGCGGGTAGGAGATGGTTCTCAAATTGATATTTGGACTGATCCGTGGATACCAAATAGCCCTGATGGTTTGGTTATTTCTCATAGAGGAAATATTGTTCTTTCGAAAGTGGAGGACCTAACTAGTCCAATCACTGGTCATTGAGACGCGGAACTTATCACAGAAAACTTTTTATCTGTTGAATTTTTTTGATACGACTCCTTCGAGCCGGGTTCCATTATCAGGAGGATAACAGAACATTTACTTACAGCAGACAGTGACATAAAACTGATAACGAAAAGATAAAGCAAAACGCCAGGATACTTAAACTCAGGGCAAAGACGAATCAACATTATTATAAATAGAACCAGTGACTATGGCATCCTTTAAGGGTCTCTGGGAAGTTGACATTCGAATAAGGAACCCTATGCTTCAAGTGAATTCCAGCACCTCCAGCGATGGTAGGAGTCTTCTTGGAGGGCTGTATCGGATCTTCACAGAGAAAAGATATTTCTAGAGGATAAAATGGGGTTGAATCCCCAATAAACCCTCACGCAGAGTGATGAAGCATGTAATGTGCAAAATACTACTGGGATTGAGATGACGAAGCTCCAACCCGTAACAGACCAAAATCATGAATCAAGAGAGAAAAACACGCCTAGAAAAGGGCCGGGAACAATGATTTCACCAGTTTTGGGAGTAGGTTTTTTTTTTTTGAACAAGTTTTGAGAGTAGATGAATCGCACGCCATCCGACTATGTCCTTGCTGAGAAGAACACTGCCAACCACCATTTCTTGCAATACCTCCTTGTCACATTGGAAGTTTGCCAATTGACGTGAGTCATCTCGACCTTCTCAGGCTCTTCGCCAACAGAGGCGGAAGGCTGAAAATCAACCATCTCTTTTACGAGTAAACCCACTTCCTACATGAAGTCAGGCATGCAGTGGTGGCGGCGCATGCCTTGGGTTAAAAAAATTGAACAGAGATGATTGCGTGGGTAAAAATTAGGCAAAAGGGACGCGATAAAAGCACTGATACCGACAAGTGTAGTGGATTAATTATAGCAAGTTTCGATAAGAAGTGAGAGTCGAACCCACAAGAGCTAAATGCATCGGTGAACAAAATTGGTGATGAAATAACAGCGAATGCTACAGAGATTTATAAGCGATGATTTGTTTTTGAGGGTTTCAAGTACAGAATGAGCAAACAATAATAAAAAGTGTCACAGTACATAGATGATCTAATCCTCTATGTTTCGGCAGGACAAGCATGAGGTTGTACTATATAAGTTGCAAGTGTTCCCAAGTACACAGGAAAAATATGTGTAAGACACACACAAATATTATATCATGAATATACTTTCCAGGACAAATCTAATAATCCTGTTTACAAGTTCTTAGTTGAAATATTTGAAATAATATTTACAGTCAAAGTTTTAAAAGGTTGACTCAAGACATGCCCAAAACAACATATATTTGTGATATGAAGAGAATATATGCACAATGTAATGCAACACGTGACTTGATTCGCCTCTTGACTATCACATGAGAACTACAGAATTTATGGTAGATGATTCTGATGATTTGGTGTAATAAGAAATAAAAAATTAATACTACAAGAGTTGAGTTGGTTGAGAATATATAGGTCTATTAAAACATTCACTGCAGTTTGAGTTTTTTTCTTCCATAAAAGACACACTTTGAGTCTCATTCAAGAGATGGCAAAATACACCAAATATCAAAATTCACACACAAATAAGCAAAACTATCGTGGGTATCTCGCAGATAGCAAGAACTCCTCTTCCAGGCTATAACACCTAGTGGCTTCGCCTAGCTTTGCTCCTTTGCTTACCTGTGGACAATCCGTTGCTGCATATTTCATATTATCTGTTTCTTCTATCAGCTCAGCCACATGCTCCTTGGATAGTTGGAGAGCTTCTAGCGCCATCTCAACTTGTCTCATGGTTGGTCGTTCCTCTGCTTTCAATTTTATGCATGACGCAGCTACAGAAGCTACTTCGTCGACCATGCCACATCCCTCCTTTACAACCTGTGGATCTAGTATTTCAGACAGATTGCCCTCTGCAAGTAGTGTAAGAAACCGTGTGACAAGCCCATCGCCTTCAGAGGATCTATACAAAGAGGGCTTCCTCCTGGTAAGCAACTCCACAAGAAGGACCCCAAAGCTATAAACATCACTATTTTCAGTGAGTCGGCCCTTATAATAGTACATGGGGTCTAAGTATCCTATAGTTCCTTGCACTGCAGTCGTTGGTCCTGCTTGATCCACGGAAACGTACCTTGAAGCTCCAAAGTCTGACACTTTTGCTGTCAAGGTGTCATCAAGGAGTATGTTGGAAGGCTTGATATCCCTGTGTATTACAGGGACTGAAACGGCAGAGTGGAGATAAGCAAGAGCTTTGCTTATATCCGTCATGATCCTTAACCTATCTTTCCAAGGTAGTGATCGTGGTTCTTCCGTGTGAAGATGGTCACTGAGTGTTCCGTTGGAAATAAACTCGTAAGCCAGTAAAGGGACTTCTGTCTCAAGACAACAACCGCGGAGCTTCACAATATTTCTATGGTTGATCTGAGAGAGTATGGCAACCTCATTTATGAACTCGTCGATCTCTCTTTTGACATTAATATTTGACTTCTTGATGGCCACGACATGCAGGTCCGACAGGATCCCTTTGTAGACGGTGCCGTGCCCTCCACCACCGAGCCTACGAGCTTGATCAAAATTGTTGGTAGCCTTCTCTAGCTCCTCTAACGAAATGAGCATCCTTTCTGCGATATCTGCCCTGTGAGATACCAGCTGCTTTAACAACTGTCCGCGATTTTGACTAAAAAATTTCCGTCTCAACTTCCTCACCTTGCGCTGCTTAAGATCATGGAGTATTTGGAGTGCGCCAACAACCAAAAGTAGAATGCATGGGCCACTAGCAACCGACAGACCAATGATTAAACCCAAGTTACCTGAAAATGAATACGAGAATCATACATATTTACTCTATGTAGTACTATTTGTTCGGGCATGTATAGATGGAACAGCATAACTAATTAACATTAATTGTTCCATCCTTTGCAGGCATGCACTGGTAGCAGTGGTGCTCATCATACCTGCGATTCTGTCTACAGACTTGACGCAGCCACCAGGCATGGTGTAGTCGCCACGGGTTCCTTCCGGGCACCGGCACTTGAATGATCCATGCAGTTCCTCACAATCACCAAAGCAGCCATATTTTTCTTTCCAATCACATTCTTTGATATCTACATGTATATATATAGAATCGATTCTAATTCATCTTGTCTTGACAAAGCAGAGGCATGTGCACATGTGAAAACTCACCTTGACATCCACCGGTGAGGTAAGGGTTTCCCTGGTACCCCTCCATGCAGTGGCACGAATAGCCCGTGACTGTCCAATATGACTCGAGTCTGCAGTCGCTGTTGGTGCTCTTGCAGACGCTCAGGGCAGCGTCACCGGGGCACGCCCTTGTGTCTATGTCGCTGTCAGTATCGCCGTGTGTCATCACCCACTGGAGAACCACATGGGCCCGCGAGGCAAGCTCTGTGAAACTATCATGACCCAGATCAAAGAACGTCACCGGGTCGAACCAACCCACCTCAGCGATGAGCACGGTCACACGCGAGTCGTTGCGCACGCTATTGTTAAGATGCTTGAGCTCCACGGCGTAGGACGAGCTGCCAATGACGACTGGGGACTGGCAGCAGCCTAGGTTGGAGCAGGTCTTGGGGTTGGGGTCTGCGCCGTTTGGACGGTCATATTGGGTGAACCCACCACCAACTTCCATGATGGTGGCGCAGAAAGAGATGCAGCCACTGACGATGCTCCCGTTGCCCAGCAGCGTCGCCTGCACGTCGCACCCCACGAGGATGAACTCGTTAGAATCCGGCTTCAGGATGTACGGCAACCCGCCGCCCCCGAGGCTCCACTGGTCGCCGTTCATGTGGCTCACGACACGCACCACGACATCCTCCAGGGAGATATCGACCACCTCGGACGCATTGGGGCCGCCGTCGCCGAGGAGTAGACGCACAGGGTTGCTCCCGTGGTCGCAGGTGAGCTTGAATCCCGGAAAATAGCACATGTCCGGGCCTATGCCGAACGGGTACGGCACGCTCACGTTGCCGCAGGTGGTGTTGCAGCCCGGGAGCCCTATAGTCATCGGCAGATCACTGGCGACCACTGGCAACGAGATCAGCAACATTGCTGCAATGGATGCCCACCAGCTAGTTAGCATCACGGCGACAGCTTGAATTGTTGCTAGAGTTGGCTAATTTGAGTGAAAGTTGTTTCAGCGGGTGTACTTCTTCTGCTATGTAGGAGACCACCAAATCTTTTTAAGCTTAAAAACCAAATTAAGAATTTTGTAAAAAATTAAGTGGGCACACAAGGTTGCGTGATTTCTCATGTGGATTTGGTCAAATCCCTATTGAAAGCAACACTTGTCAGCTAGCTTCGGTTTGGCTGATGCAGAAGCAAGCTTCTGTTTGGCTGGGGTAGAAGGTTTATTACGAGGGCCTCCACACTAGCAGAGGCGGAGCTTCCCAGATGGTTTGGTTCATTCGAAATGGAAATATATTTCATAACCCAAATTAATAATTTTGTTTCAACTGTTAAGAGAGCCCATGAGGCTGGGTGACTAGGTCAAATTCCTGTTGAAAAGGAAACTCTAGCCAGTTAAGCATCTTTTTGGCCGGCAGGCTTTTGGAGCCTTCCACATTGAGCTGTCCTAATTATATGATTGGTTGGAAATGGGGAAAGAGTCCAAATATTTCGGCAATATGCATATGTTTTACCTTTTGAAGGACTGAAATAACGTTGGTGCTATAGTTCATACTTCATAGGAAGGACGGTTTCTTCCCAGGCATTAGATTTCTAATTCCCAGCTTCATATCTAGGTTGGCTGATCCCAAAGTACCCACAAAATGTTGTAAGCGCTGTTTTTTTATTAACAGGAGGGATACTGGGGAGGTATAGTGCTTGCAAAGTAGAGTATACCATTAGCTTCATGCTTTCAGGTAGAGAGAACTGGAGTACGAAGGCAGCATATCTGTTCTTCGATGGCTGTTAATACTGAAGTAGGATCTTTGCTTTCTACATGGCTGCATCGCACACTCGAGAAACTACCATGGTTCACTCTGCAAGCATGACAACATCAGCGACCTTTTTGTGCCATGTACTCTTTGCAGCTACCTCCAACTCTTCAGCTTCACCTGTCATCACTGAAGCAGCTTGCAACAGCTTCGCCCCCAGCACTGCAGGATTCTCACTGGTTCTGTTTCCTCAGCCTGACCTCCATGCCTACACTGTGCACCTCGCAGTCAAGTATGGAGCTATCTTTTCTATCAGAACTGGCTTCAAGTTAAACATTGTGATCAGCACACCGGCCACTGCCCTTGAGGTGATACGTGACCAGGATCTCGCCTTTGACAAACGAGGTGCTTCGTCTAGCAGCTGCATATTTTTGCGCTCCACTTTTTTGCACTTTGTCTTGTTGTTTTTCGCCAAGCTGATTGCCTGATTGTTATATCACCCCGGAATATAAAGAAGTCGAATTGGTCGCTTCTCACAACTCTACCACTCTGACACACAACGTCATCCCCAGGTGTTCTGCATTACCTTCAATTTCATCTGGCCCCACTCAAAGGCTCCTTGGCATGATGTTCAAGCAGCGCTGCTTTCCTTTCATCATTTGCAGCAGAATTGCCTCGACATAGTCCTCGTCATTACAAACGCTGCTGAGCACTGAATACCATGTGTCGACATGTGGAGAAAGCCCAAGTTCAAGCATCCGATTCATCATCCGTGCAGCCTCCTCTACCTTGCCAACTGTACAACACCCCTTAATCACCGAATGAAACACCGAGAAATGTGGTACAATCCCTTTGCCCACCATGTCTTCCAAGTATGTCTCTGCCTTACCAAACAGCCCACTCACGCACAACCCATTCACTGCCGCTGCATACGACGCCACATTTGGTATGCAGCCACTGTCCGTCATATCCCCGATCACCTTGCAGGCATCCAGTGGCCGCCCCTCACGGCACATTCCGACAATGACAGTGTTGTAATGCACAATATCAGGAGAAACCCCACGGCCTCGCATGAGGCACAGCAATCGGTAGGCCTCCCTGAGCTGCTTCTTTCGGCACAGGGCGTTGAGCACGGTGGTGTATGCCAGCGGATCGGCAGGGATGCCCCTGTGCAGCATTTCGTCGAGCAGGGTAGTGGCAGTGCGGACCTGGCCGCGGCGGCACAGTGATTGGGTGAGCATCCGGTAGGTGTCGGCGTCAGGGGAGACGTGGAGCGAGCGCAGGCGGTGGAAGAGCGAGAGAGATACGGCGAGGTGGCCGGAGCGGGCGGCGGCCTCGATAAGCAGGTTGTGGGAGGCGAGGACGAGCGGCGCGGGGAGGGGGAGGCGGGAAGAGACGAGCCGGAGGAGGTGGAGCGCGGAGGGGAAGTACGCGGAGGTGGAGGAGAGGGCGGAGAGGAGGCGGAGAAGAAGCTGCGGGTGGAGCGACAGGGGGCTGGGGCCGGAGACGAAGAGGGTGTTGAAGGTGGAAAGGAAGAGGTGGGGCGGGCGGCGGAGGCGGAGGACGGAGAGGAGGAGCGGCAGAAGGAGGCGCGGTGAAGGCGGGGACGGGAGGCGTCGGAGGAGAGCGAGCGCGTGAGGGAGGTGGTCGCGGCGGCGGGAGAGGCGGAGGAGGAGCGCGTGGAGGGTGGCCGGGTGCGGCGTGGTGGTCGGGGAGGTGACGGTGACGATCTCGAGGGCCAGGAGCGGGTCCGTCTGCGCCGTAACCAGCTTGTGCAGCCGCGCCGGCGAGATCGCCGGCGGCGACGGCAGCATCGGTGCGAGCGGCGATGTCGCGGAATCGAACAGGCTACAGGGGAGATGGAGCGGGGAATCTGTCTGCAGCGGAAGTCAAGACTCAACAAAAGCAAGAGCCATTTTTGGCCCAGTTCTTTCGGGGCTTCTCCGAGAAGCCGTCCTCCCCCAGCTTTTTGGGAAGCCGGTCTGAAAAATTTGCGAGGCTTCCAAAATAGTTAAGGCTAAATAAATTTGAAAGCCTCGCAATTTTTTGAACCGGCTTTCTTAGGAAGTTGGGGTAGGGCAGCTTCTGAAAGAAGCCACCAAAAGAACTGGGCCATTGTCTTTTGAGGGGTCGAACCACGTTTCCGTTAGTAGAAGAAGTGAGCCCCATTTAGCCGTGGGCTCACACTGGCCTAGTAACGACCTTTTGCCATTTTTATCCCTGGTGGGCTTTCATTTTTATGGATTTATGTTTAGGCTTCGGCCTTGGCCCGTGCCAGATAACTTTCCAATTTTAGATATCCCTAGATAGAGAATGTTATGGAATATTCTCATGTCTGAATTTTTTTTTTTTTGCGAATGACTCATGTGTGAATTCAGTTTGAGTAGAGTCCTTCATTCACAGAAGAACGAATTCAGTCCCTCTTAGCACGCATATGTACCCTTTAGAGCATGGCTTCATGTCTTTAAAGGGAGAGGAAAAGAAATAAATCATCATGTGTGTTGCGTTTGTCGTTGAATTATATACTAAAAATTCTGAAATGCGACATGCTTTGAAAATGCAAGGGTTAATAATCATGTTGTTGTGATTCATATGTTGATTTGCTAGTTGAACTCATGGTGTATCATGCATACAAACTAGTAGGCACCATGGTGTTAAGATATGGAGTAAACTTATTCACATGAGTAGCAAGTGAGATACTATAGCGACGAAAACCTCAAGTTTGACTTATTGACATTGATCGAGAAGATGAGACATCTTCGGAGACTTGATGATTTTTCTGCCCTTTATTGCTATGTGTTTCATATATATTGCCATGTTTGGACATTTCAGATCCACCTACCTGACTCCGGATGGTTTAGAGGTTGATTTAAGACAAACCTGTTGTGTCTATGTTCGATACCCCTCCATTTTTACTTAATTTAAAATAGTTTTATGTTTATGGGAATTTAGATTCTTGTAAGTTGTAATGGATGTCAGAGGGGCCACCCTAGTCAACAACACAGAAACAATTTAGAAACTGTACGTCACAACATATATATTTAAGATGTATGCAACCAACCGACCGACAACAACCAAAGTTTAAGATGTGGATCATTTTTTTAACTTAATTTAAAATAGTTTTATGTTTTATGAGAATTTTGTTTCTTATAATGGGTGTCAGATTGGCAACCCTAGCCAACGACACAATTTAGAATGATTCAAAGGATCGAGAGGCATGCAACCAACCGATAACAACCAATGTTTAAGGTGTGGATCATTTTTTCTGAACATTCTATCCTTTATCGACAATAAGCGCCTATTCTGATCATATGAATGAGAAACACAAAAAATAGAAACAAAAAATGGTTGCGTCAAGATTGCAAAATATAAAGAATCTATAAGGTTAATCATTTGGATGGAATACAAGAAAAACTAAGCAAAAAAAATATTTTGGCCCTTCACGGATGAGTAAAACAAGATGGATGCTGGAATAGTTTTTTCCAAGTTCCATGCATGAAATTGCTTCACACGAAACAAGCCCACAAAATGTTAGGTAGCGTCATACCGTATGACATTTCCACAATCGAGAAAGGCTCTAGAATTTTAGAAAGATCACACTTGAATGGCAAGTTGATGACAATTAATAGCTAGCGTTGCCAATTTGGCAACTACACGCACAAGCGTGACGCCGACCCTTTAACTAACCATGGCCAGGTATTGCGAAACCATTGGCTATTGGCTAATCCGGATTTTGAGAGCAAGCCAAAGTGGCCTGGAATTTTTTCATACTCCCGCCGATCCATATTAGTTGACTTGGATTTGTCTAGATTTGATAAATCTAGACACTATTTAGTATATAGGTTCATCCAAATTTTGACAAATCCAAGTCAACTAATATGGGTCGGAGAGTATTATTATCCAAGAGGCTTGTGGGGAGGAGACGAGGAGTACAGTCTGAAGATACCTTTTTGGAATGAACCGATACCTTGCATTTCGACGACGGGCTCGATTGATCTGTGTGG
Source organism: Avena atlantica (assembly GCA_910589765.1). Taxonomy (NCBI): domain Eukaryota; kingdom Viridiplantae; phylum Streptophyta; class Magnoliopsida; order Poales; family Poaceae; genus Avena; species Avena atlantica. The sequence continues at coordinate 494,533,421 of OU342736.1, read as the reverse complement.
ATGGCAAAATATAGCTTTTCGAATGTGAATCAAATACTACATAGATCAATAATATTCTTTTGTGAAGATGTTTATGAGAGAGTAGACAAGGAAACTTATAAACCCGGTCTGTTTTCAAGCACAAGAAACAGTTTCACTTGCATTTAATGCAATTATTTATTCCGAAAATACAAATCTATATCTATAGCTTGCATTAGTAATTTACTTATAGTTTTAAGTATTACCATTATTGCCGTTGGACTTACTTTTAGCATCGCATGGAGTTAGTTCAATTTCATTATATTTTACATTGTTTTCAATTCTCTTATATACCATATGCATTGTGCTCGATAACCATTATGGTGGAGTTTGGAGATACAAGGAAAAACATTTTGTTTTGCAGGTTGATAGAAAAAGGCGAGGACATGGTTTTACTATGTTTTTAAGAGTTTGATATTAAACCCCGAGCCACTTTTGTGGTAAAAACATCCTTGTTATATCATTGTGCGTTTGGAGTCACAATAAATTGTTATGCATGTAGTTTGGTGCTATCAGCTGCCAACCGTATGTCTGCCTCTTCTAAGGATCCGTTGACCGATGTCCTCGGCAACACCATAGGTGACATAGACAACTATCATGATATTGCTGTGGTAGTGACCATCTCGGTCAATATGTATGTGATGCTCCTCTCTACGTTTTTACTAGTTCTACATGTGATTAGATCTGCTAGTGCAACTCTGACTTTGATTTCAGTAATTAATTTCAGTTGGAAATTGCTTAAGGCTAGCCATATTGGGGGTATAATAGTTAGTAACACTCATTTCATGCATACAAAAAATTGTTGTGTCACTATAATTAATGACGAGGAAGATATAATATTATGATCGATAGATAGCGTATCGTATATAGAACTGGAAAATTTAACGTTAAAGCCCACATGGCCCATGTATTCTAGATATATGTCTCTGAATCAAGTAATAGAAAGTTGAGTTGGATATTTGACATGGTATCAGAGCTTGGTATGGTCGTGACCTAGCTCCTGGCCGCCACCGCCGGCAAGTCCGCCGGCTGCCGCTCCCGTCAATCGTCTCCGTACGAGTCCAGATACCATGTTAGAATAGTTCTACCAACCAACTATCCTATAAAAAAAAACTGTTAGAAAGTGGTGATATAGTATACTTAACACCCCCTCCCCCTTCACATCCGACTTGGATGTGTGGAAATAACAACAATGTCTCTCCTCACGCCCTTTAATGAGCCGAGGCCTCACACGTTCTACCAACCAACTATCCTAAAAGACCGGTCTGTTATAAAGTGATGATATAGTATACTTAACAAGTACTACATGATACCATGCATTATAGAGAAGTATCACACACTAATAAAATATGCATCATGGTAGTATGTGATACTACCTACTATGGCCAGCCTAATAACCCGACGGGCAGTCGAGGCTCGACGGAAGTTACATCAGGGAGACTAGAGTTGCATGCATCTGCGGTTCCCAAAGAAGCGTTTAATGACCGATATGATCAGAAAAATTGAAAATGATAGGCCAGTTCATGCTCAAGTAATGTACTTTGAGAGATCTAGGGAAGGGAAGAATAAATGTAGCAAAACTAACCTAAATCAATGTGTCAAAATGCTCTAATATCCTTAGAAGGGGTAAAATTTTGGCAAAACTTTCTCTAAATAGGGTAAATAGAATGAAGAATGTTAAATGGGGTAATGTACGTAAAAACAGGTCACTATAGTGTAAAAGCTGAAATTTACTAAAAAAAGAACTTAAACATACAGATGCCAAACTTTAAGAGAAGATCAAGTTTCCACAATCGAGAAAAGGCTGTGAACTTTGAGAGAAGACCAAACTAGAACGGCAAGTCGGTGATAATATCCTGCGTACGGTCAGGGCTAGCCGAGTTGGCAACCACACGCACAAAAGCGACAAAGACGGTGCAACAAACCATGGCCACCTATTGTGAAACACGAAACCATTGACTAGCCCTGGCCGCCAGATATATGCATATACTCCCTCCGTCTAAAATATAAGATGTTTTAGTTTTGTGAATAAAATATATCTAGACTTGTTTTAGTGTATAGATTCACTTTAAAAATGAGTAAACCTATATATACTAAAGGATCGTACTGAGCGTCCTCCGAAGGATACCAGACTTTTCAACCTTCGGCTTAGGATACTGACACGTGTCCACATTGGTCCCCAATCCCGCTTTTGTTGCATAGTAGCATAAAAACATCTCGTACTTGCTGCATGTGACAACAAAAAAAGTTCACCAAAAACAAAACAAAAAGACACACCTTGCCGGAAAACTCGCCGGAAAACTCGCCGGAAAACTCGCCGGAGACCTCGCCGGAAAACTCGTAGCAAAAAAAAATACCGTTAAAGCAAAAAGCAAATTCGACGGAGACCTCGCCGGAGACCTCGTAGCAAAACATTTCTCCTAATAATGCAAATTCACATAACGTATGTAGCAAAAAAAATAGGCTAATGTAGCAAAATATAGGCTAATGTAGCAAAATCACTGGACGATGGTAGCAAAAAAAAAAAGATTTTCGAAGACCTCGTCGAAGATCACGTAGCAAAAAATCCTTCTAATGATGCAAATTCACATAACATTTTGAGTAAAAGATTTGTGTTATTGTAGCAAAACGACTTTGCTCGCCGGAGACCTTGTAGCAAAAAATATATTTTATTTAGCAAAATGACCTCACCGGAGACTCTCGTCGGAGACTTCATACAAAAACATTGTACTAATATAGCAACTTTACGTAACAGTTATAGCAAAAAAAATCTTAGTATAATGCAAATCCATAGATTATATGTTGCAAAAACAACAGTTGATTGTAGCAAAAACATTCTTTATATCATGCAAAACCAAAGAACTAATGTAGCATAAAAATCCCCACTATGATGCAAATTTGAAAATTTGCAAAAACTGTGGTGGCAACGCTGGAATTGCTCGCAGCAACTCCCGTGGGATAACGGGCCCGTCGGCCGTCGTCCTTGCAGCCTCCTCGTGCACCTCTGGCGGCGGTCGATGCAGGTGGAGCCCATGGACGGCAGCAGTTTTCTCGCGGTGGCGCGCATCAGTCCCCCCACGACGGCTAGCTTCCTCTCTGTCGACGCCTGCTTGGACGGCGGCGCCATGTCAGTGATATTAGGTGAGGTGGTGTGATTTTTTGGGGAATACGGGCACACAAAAAAACTCAATCCAAGGAGGATAGCCATGGAGCGAGGAAGGAGGGGGAGAGAGAGGGAGGGAGGGAAGGTAGGGGAGGAGGCGGCTGTCGGCGGCGCGGTTTGGTGGCCGAAGGCGAGAGCCCTGTTTGTTCTCTCACGCCACGGGAGGACGCACCACCGCTCGTGTCTCTGGAGTCAAAAGGATAAGATTGAGGAGGAAGACGTGTGGGGTCCACGTTGGACACGCGTCGCTCGGACGAGGTGGAGGACGCGAGTCTGCGCGATCCTCCGCCTGTATTGAAGCATTTTCCTATACTAAAAGAAGTCTAGATACATTTGCTTCACAAAGCTAAAACATCTTATATTTTAAAACGGAGGGTGTATATTATATAATCGAGGGTGAGGAGATCACTATACGTACTCGAAGATATTTTTCCCTAAGCGAAATTGCAGGTCGCATTCCAACGAGCTCGATCGATCGATCCGCCTGGGTGGGAAAGAAAGATATTTTGATTAGCTCTCGCCGCGAGTGGCGTCTTGCCCAAGGAAAAAGATACACTCGGCACTCCCATGATACTTAACTAGATGACAAAGCGAGCTTCGCCTCGCCGCCTACAAACCATTGTACCACTGTGTGGTGGAGTTGGTTCTGCTGCACATAGGGTAATTGCTGCAGTCATGTGGTGCAGCATGGCTGTTGTATTTGTTCTTTCTGTTTCAGCAGAGCATGGTGGAGATGCAACTGAAATTTTAATTCTGAGTGGGACTAACAAAAATGTGGGAATGCATCTGTGATTTGAGTCTGTAATCCCTCCTCCCACTCACCATGTCAGCCAAATACAAAAAACAACCATTTAGATGCATGTTCAAGAAAAAACAAATGGTACATATAACAACAAACAAATATTCTTTTTTGAGAGGGTACTAAAACTTCTAGTACCAGCTTAGCCCCAAATATATATATGAGTTCATCTAGAGATGAATCAATGTTCACCAAAGGTATGCATAGTAGCATTTAAACATATCCCTCTTTCGTATACATGGACTTAGAAGGCATCATAAGGCATGGTTAATTTGCTGGCACCTACAACAATAGAATATAACCAATTTTTTTCCTTTTTGTGGAACTGATATGGAAACAGAGGTGTCAAATTTTATTCTAGCTATGTGCAGTATAAAGTGTTGTACATAGGCAGAGAGTTGTACAATAGAAAATATCAGAGAAAGAATAGTGGATACTGCTAGGAGCTGAATTGTTATGCCTAAAGACAGGATCTGAGTAAGTCGTTGACGCTTGACAAAGCCTGCTGAGCATCCATGGGCTACTCCATTGAGATATCTGGCAATGTGAAAAGCTGTTGAACAAAGATGTTGAATAATCTGAGATAATGTGCTATAGTTCCTTTGATTGAAACATCACTTTATCCGCTCTTATGTCTACTTGCTGCTCTTGCCAAGGAGAGATTATTTTCGAGGAAGGTGACATGCTGGAGGTGGATCAGAGTTGGAACCACAGCTAGAAGGAGCAGTGCAACATCTTCAACCTGGATAGAGGAGGGAACTTGCGCCAAGGACGCCTAGATCATGATGCTGCAGCCATCTTCGTCAGTGTTGAGCTGAATAGAGGCCAACGCTTGTGAGAGGAGTTCAATTTTAACCTGTACACAAATCACAACTAACTGTAGATGTATGAACACTTTTGCACATTTAGTTTATTTTTATACAAAAGGCAAGTATGGCCTACCGACCTTGACAAAATGCCATTGCAGGTCACGCACTTTGAGAAGTAGTTAAAACTATGATAAATAAATATGAGAGCAACTTGTTTAAATGAACCAAAACATGACAAAGGAAGGTGTCCTCAACAATAATAAATCCACAAGTTTTTCATTTTCAGTCATATAAAAATAGAAGATGAAAGGAGTGAACTATCAACCATGAGCTAATTAGCTACTTACAACTGCATTAGTTTACTCGTGGCTGAAATAATTTGTATCATACTGGTGCCCATCCAGAGGCCAGAGTGTATGAGTTGGGAAAACTTATACGATAAATAAGAGATAATAAGATTTTCGACAAATAAGTACCAGTTGTATTCATTGCATGACACGGTCACACCTCACTATTCATCAAGGAAGTACTAAACTAAAAGGGAGAAAGATTTCCCAAATTAGATATCATATTAGCGAAGCTGTCTTAATATGCAAGCAATAGGCAGACGATCCCCTTTGCAGTACAATTCAAAAATTAGTTCACAAGCATGAAAAGATGAAGCTCAAGCAACATACTATATAAACTTTCATTCGTTAAGACATAATGGTACCAAGATTTTTTAAAATATGACCTCACAAGTGGCAGCAAAATAGAAAGATTATCTGAATAATGGCCATAATCTCTGTAAAGTTCATGATGAAAAATTGAAATGACAAAATTTTTAACTGCAGTAGAGAAATTGAAGGCACATTTCGAAGATTAAACATGATGTTAATTTGATAGATACTAAATTATATATTCTAGATTTTCTTTGAGAGAAAATATATTCTAGATTGTTGGGGCTAGAGATCAGGTACCTTCATATAAAAATTGATGCATGATACAATGAACATCAGAATCCATTCCCTGTAAAGAAACAACAATCTGAATGAGCACAAAAGATAATGAAAGCACCCCACCTATATAGATGAAAGAAATGTTTATTCAATGGATACTTCAAAAAAGAAATTGTACGTCACTATGGTCACAGGTTGCACATCCACAATAATGTAATGAAATTGCAAATCAAAAAATCTAATATTCTGAAATCAGTATATATTCTATCGTGCAAACATAGTTCGTATATCACAGCAAAGTAAAATTACATAATAAGTGAGGAAGCCCAAATAAGGGTCCCTCCTTTTAGTCTTCCCATTAGGTAAAGCTCCTAAGCACATGCAGATAAAGCATCTGCTTTAGTTTGTGCAGTTGGACAAATTTTCATAGCGTGAAAACACTACCAGAGTATATGAGCTCACAAACACTATCATAGTATGAGTTTGGGAGTTCACAAACACTATCACTGATAACATGGACACCCAGGAGCATAGCAACTGCCTCGCCTGTGAAGCAAACCGAGCTTCTAAGTAAGTGTTATGTATGGTGATTTTGATCAAGAAGAAAGCCACAACTATTGAGACGAATATGATTTCCCAAATGGTGCCAAAGGATGAAGAGCGGGTGGAGGACATCCTTGTATAATAGAGACAACATATCCTTTTTTTATCTATATATCAGAGTTAGTATCATGTCTGCATGATGCTGAGAAAGAAAGAGCAATATTATCCGAGAACAATCCTAGTACTTCCCCCGACCCATATTACTTAACTCAAAATTGTCTAGATTTAGATGAATCTAAACACTATTTAGTATATAGGTTTATCCAAATTTTGCAAATCCAAGTCAAGTAATATGGGTCGAAAGGAGTATTTTTTTTGACGATCCAATCCTTGATTCTGATCTAAATAAGATTAGAACCATACTACTCCCACGCCATATGAAAGAGAGAGCATCATGTAAGACGGGTGTAGAAGGAGTGGCCAATTCCAGAAACGAAACATTGTAGCGCCAACCAACCTACAGACATCCAGCAAAACGCAAATCTAGATAGAAAACCCAAAATTAGACCACCAAAGAGACAAAACCTTTTTTATCTTTCCCTAGCACACACCTAAGAACTGAAATAAAACGTCCTAACAATATACAAACTGAACTTGTCTACAGCAGGCCTAACAATGTACAAACTGAACTTGTCTACAGCAGCAGGCAAATCCAGACCTAGAACCAAAATTAGAACAACAAAGAAAAGTCTGAAAACGCAGCAGCACGCGAGGCCAAACCTCGAGCAAAATTCGTATCGTATAACTCAGCTGCTACTTATTTTCCTATGAATCTGTAATTCAAAAGAGAAAAAAATTACGTTGTTCTTGTCAGCCGCTTCCACGTATACACATAGGCCTGAATATTTTGACCAAATTACTTCCGCTGCCATGCTGGGTGAAAGGAGTCAACAAATACTTGTCCATTAGTATTTTGGCCTGAACTGGATTAGAATCTTGGTCTCACTTTTCGATCAAAATTAAATCTAGTACCGGAGTATTCAGCAAGAACACACAATAATATATTTCTGCACAAAGCACGGATAGGGAATGGCAAGAGTAAGACATGATATTGCAGAGATGTGGGCACATTACCTAGAACCAAACCACATGGGAAGAAGCTGCCGGTGACCTCCCGTCGTCGTTTCCCCTACCGCCGCCGTTCCCCAACCCGCCTGGCCAATCTAGGGTTTTGTGCGGGCAAACAGAGGGGCGGACTACGTCGGTTCAGCACGCCTGCGAGGAGGCTGTGGATAGTGTTGAAGATATGCCCTAGAGGCAATAATAAATGTAGTTATTATTATATCTTTGTGTTTATGATAAATGTTTGCATTCATGCTATAATAGTATTAACAAGGAAACATTAATACTTGTGTGATTTGTAAACTAAAATAGAGTCCCTAGTAAAGCCTCTTTATAATACTAGCTTGTTGGTTAATAAATGATTGTGGTTTCCCTATCATGAACATTGAGATGTTATTAACAACAAGATCATATCGTTAGAAGAATGATATGGTGGACATACTCCTATAGATAAGCGTAGCATAAAGATCAAGTCATTTTAATAGTTCAATTGCTATATGCTTTCTGATACATAGTAACCTAATTCCTTCGAACATGAGATCATGCATATCACCTTCACCGGAAGGATACTTTGATGACATCAAACACCACACTGTAACTGGGTGGCTATAAAGGTGGCATTGAGTGTTCGGAAAGTATTGGTTGAGACACATGGATCAAGAGTGGGATTTGTCCATCCTTATGACGGATAGATATACTCTGGGCCCTCTCGGTGGAATGTCATCCAATTAGCTTGCAAGCATGTGACTGTCTCACAAGGGATCACATATCACGGGAACGAGAAAAGAGTAATTATCAGTAATGAGGTTGAACTAGGTATGCAGAGATACCGACGATCATAACCTCGGATAAGTAAACTATCATGAGACAAAGGGAAATTGGTATCGTATGTAAGTGGTTCATTCGATCGCAAAGTAATCGTAGAAATATGTGGGAGCCATATGAATTTCCAGATTCCTCTATTGGTTATTGTTCAGAGAAGTGTCTCGATCATGTCCGCATAATTCACGAACCGTAGGGAGACACACTTAAGGATTCGACGTTGTTTGAGTAGTTATGGAATGATGAGTAAGAGACCGAATGTTGTTCGGAGTCTCGGATGGAATCCGGGATATCACGAGGAGATCCGGAATGGTCCGGAGAATAAGATTCATATAAGGAAAGTCTTGTTTCAGGGTTGGAGAATGGTTCCGGTGTTTTCATCGGGAATGTTCTAGAAGGTTCCGGAATGTCCGGCACTCCGAAGGGGAAGGGTACATGAATGTGTCATACCAAGTTGGAATGATTGCATCATGTACTAGGTGTCATCACTGAACAAAATAAAGGGTTTAATCAACTCCTAGTTTGAAAAGTCAAACGCCAATTTGAAAAGTCAAACGGCTATTTTTGGAAGTGGAGGGGAAGGTGGAAACCGAGTTGGGGAGGAGTTCCTCCCCTCTACCGCCGGCCCCCTTGGGAAACCGAGTTGGGGAGGGACTCCCCTCCCCTGGCGCGGCCCCTACACCTATATAAGGAGGGGCAGGGCTGCCCCTCCTAGCACCCAACACCTCCACCCGCAAACCCTAGCCCTAAGCCGTCGGCCCTCCTGCAGCCGCCGCCGCCCTAGGGCAAGCCGCCGCCGCCTAGCTAACCCTAGCCGTCAGCCAAGCCTCCTCCTTGGTGTGTCTAAACCCTAGATCGCCGAGGAGCTCTCTCATAGTCCACCATACTCGCTCCGGCTTAAGGCGAAGCCCTGTGAGATCTCCCCTCTACTTCCGGTACCACGCCGTTGTGCTGCCGGAATCGCGAGGAGAGTGCTACAACCTCCGCTGCCTACTTGTAACATCCCAAAAATACCAAACTTAGATCATCAAACACTAATCATCAAGATTAGGGTTAACAAAAACTTTTCTAAATAAACTCATGAATGCATGTATATGTGTATGCATGGATTTTGAATTTCTTTAAAAACCACCTTGTTTGTGTGATCCATTGCTTGTAAAATGTTTCTTAGGTGAAATGAACATCATCTAAAACATTTCCCACACTTTCCTTAAAGACAAGTAAATCAAAACAAATATATTAAGTGAATGGTCATTTTGACCAATTTAACTCCCATGCCTACTTTGGCTGTCTCAAACTTACAGAACCTAACAGAAACTTTTCTGGATCTTTGCACCCCTTGAATGTACTCATAACAGAGTATTAAGGCCCACTTTGTGATCATCCAGAAACTTTCAAATACATAGTTTAAATGACAATTCAAAATTGAATCTTCTTCATATGGGAAGATCCCACTTTTTCAAAACCCACTCAAACAAGCTCAACTTTCAAAACCCAAGCAGCTGCAGACTCACCAGCACCAATCTAGCAAACCCACCAAAAATCATTTCAAAATTCAAAACTTGATTTCATGCGGCCATTTCATCAAACAGGTTGCATACACAAATCAAACAAAACATCAAACACTATAGTGTGCAGTGATTCTTGCCTAACTTGTTCCCTAGTTAGCTCACACACAGCTCAGTAGATCATCTAGAAAGTTTAGCCCAATACTAGCACCCCTGTGAGCTTGCCATTGTCATTAATGGTGAACAGCCGAGCACCCCAATGTCACCCCATTGTGGACAGCAAGCTAGAGGAAGAACTAGTCGTGCCAACCTTGTCTAGGAGGCAGCCCACTGTCCACCGCCACTCACTGTCCCAGCCGCAAGCGTTGCCAAGCCCTGGACCACGCGCACAAGCCACGCCCAGACCATGCCGAGCGTGCGCCAGAGCGCCACCCTCGACCAGCATCCACAGATCGCGCACCGACCTCGCCACGTGCATACACAAGCGCCATCAACCCAGGAGACAGCCAGACATCCCCATTTGCCACCCCGTGCCGCATAACCACCGCCCGCCGTCGAAGACGCCGCCTCTGCAGCGCAGAGCACCGGCCGTTCCAGACCAAACCACACCGCCCCATGCCTCGCGACCATGTCGTTGAGCATCGCCAGGAGACACAGCACCGTCCCCTACCCTTGCCCATGCCAATAGCCGCCTGTAACGTCGCCCCTGACGAGCTCACTGTGCGCCCCGACGGTCCCCTCGCTCGACTATAAATAGAGGCCACCCCCGCTCGATTTCTTCACACAATCTCACTCCCCTCTCCTCACTGATCGTGCCACACCATTCTCAGAGCAATCCGAGCACCACCTCGCCGGAATTTCACTGGAGCCTGCCGCTGCCGGAGAAGAAAGGAGCTAGCGATTGGAGCCGCCCCAGGAGCTGCCGCGACCACCCTTGAGTTCGCCGTCGTCGACATTGTCGTTCGCCCGCCTCGCCGACCCTCGCCAGTACCCCAGTGAGCCCCCAGCGACCCTCACTGGCCGCGCTAGGTTTCGTTCTCGCCAGAGTTGTCTCGCGTCAACGATGACTCCCAGCCGTTAGATTAGAACTAGATCGAACGATCCACGTTGCCCCATACCGCTTCGCCCAGCCCCGTGTCACTGACGAGTGGGGACACCCACTTAAGCAGCCCGCGGGAGCACTGCGCTTAGCAGGCCGGCCCGTTAGAATTTCCCGCGCAGCCCAGCGATTCAAATTAAACCTTTTTCTTTTTAAATTCAAACACACTTCTGTACTCAACTTCAAAAATCAACCCAGATCGATTCAGTGCATCAATTTGAATGAAACCAATTTTGTTGGAAAGGTCTGTGAATGCTGAATCCAATCCCGTTGGATTCAAGTCATTTGGATCTATAGATCACCCCTGGTAAAAATAACAAGGCAGAAGCTTTTCTGCATTCAAACATTTTTCAAATTTAAACCATAATAGCTTTTGAGTTGATTCCAACTCTCAAAAATCACATTTAACCATACCTTTCAGAATATATAGAAATATATAGGTTTACTTGCAGAAATATTCTTCAAGTAATAAAAGAATGCTACATAAGCATTTCTAGCCACTTTAATTAATTAAAATAAAAGGGTAAAACCTTATTAAATTGTGACCCCACTTTAAATCACATTCCCATGGACTACAATATGTGGTGATGACATGTGTCAACATGATCCCATGTTTAGTTTGGAGAATATTAAATCTTAAGTAATTTTTCAATGAGTAGAAATTACTTTTCTAAAAATAAAAGGATTTAAACCAAGCCTTAACCTTGTAATGTTAGAGATGATGTTAGATCATCTATAGGACCCTTGTGTGTGATGATTGCAAGTACTAAGTATTGTTTGGTGATTGTGTACCTCGTATTTATTCATAGACGCTAGTACCGACCAAGGATACGAGGAGGAAGGAGGATACTACGAAGAGGAAGCCAAGGAGAACTTCAACCACTGCTCTGCACAAGGCAAGCTTATATTGACACTGATGCAAGCTAGTAACTATGCAAGCTTACACTGACATTGATGCAAGCTAACCCTTGCAAGATACCCTACTGATGCCACAAACCCATACTTGTGATATGACTACTTTATGCCTTAAGCATATGTGATCATACCCACTTGATAAACCAAATCCTAGTTTTATGTGCAAGTTTCTTACTTTATTTCTTTATCAAAGCTTACTTAGAGTCTACCTAAGAGTTTGGTAGATACTAGACAGTTGTGCTGAAGGTTGCATAAAGAGCATAAAATTTGGCCTAAGCTAGATAACCTTGATGTCATCCTAAGGCATGAGTTTGAACCTAGTTAAAACCCCACTAGTTTACCACCCCTCATCAGTGCTTACCCCCACCTGTAGATGCTAGTGCTAAGTATAAAACTTGATCAACTTTAGATGGGAATACTTGGTGGAAAAATGGTTATGAAAACCTTGGAATGATGGATCATTCTATTGAAATGTTTTGGACATGTATTTCCAAACACTTGATGATTTTGGTGATGAGAATGTTGAGGCATGAGCCTTAGCCCTTTATAAAACTGATGGTTGTCTGGACGCGATACCATTCCAATTTTATCGTACAACCACAATACCCGAAGATTGGGTAGGGCTTGACTGGAAACTTATATTCCTTAGTATTAGTTCCCTCACGGCCAAGGTCTGAGCTGAGGCTACCTTGTGAAGATTGTCCACCTGTGCAGTACCCAAGATGACAGTTGGTCATGGTTGGGAGGCCAAACTCACAGGCGAGGTGCTTATACTAGGGCGTGTAATCGAAAGGTTAGGATTGATTATCCGCATACTGAGTATGGTGAATTCAGGATTTGTTCCTGACGGATGTATCGAATGTTGTGGTGAAAGTGTACAATCTCTGCAGAGTGTCAAACTATTCGAATAGTCGCGTCCGCGGTTATGGACAGTTGGAGTGGCCATACTGTTCCCCCGTCAGACTTTTCAAAATGACTTGTGAAACGAAGTGAGACTTTGACTTGACCACAACAGAGTTGTGACTTGAATTACAAGATCCCACTTAGGAGTTATAAAATTGTGACTAGTTTTGGAACTGAGTAGAGATAAACCTGGCTTTTTGCAAAACAACCCTAGAGCCTAGTGTCCTATTATCCAAAACCCCCTTACCTGTTAGTATTAGTTTGCGAGTACTTAAAGAGCACTCATGGCTTTGTCCCTGGCTATTCCCATGGCCAGACTATGAAGAGGAGTACCTGAAAGATGGACCCCAGGAAGGTTACGACAACTAGGATCATCTCCCATCGTCAGCATTGCTTGTGACCCTGAAGATGGAGCTTCGCCTACGCTACCGCTATTATTACGTATTCCGCTGCTTGAAGTGTATTAAGAACTGGATCATGAGATCCCTATTTGTGTAAGAACTTATGTATCGTTGTAACGGATGATGTACTATGGTATCCAATTCTGTTATGTCTCGCAAAAATGGTAATCCTGGGATTGCGATGTATGGCATAACAGGCATCTAGGATTGAAAAATCCGGGTGTTCTGCCTGCTGGAACAAGGGAGAGGAAGGTCTTCGTCGAGTACCGAACGTGTGACCGACTGCGGGAGCGCTTCCGGAACGCAGCGCCGAAAGGATCGTCTACGCGATCTTGAGATCGGGAAGAGTACGACTACATCACCCATGAGAATCCGCTCTCGTTAAACACTTTGGAATCTTCGAGGGTGAGTTATTCCATCGACTCGTTGCTACAATCTAGTAGATAGATCTTGGCTTGTTTGTTTGTATGCGATAGAAAAAATTTGTTTTCCATGCTACGAATCCCTACAGTGGTATCAGAGCCGTGTCTATATGTAGATCTGTTGCACGAGTAGAACACAATGGTCATTGTGGGCGTTGATGCTTTTGTTGTCGATTGCTTCTTCTATACTTTGCATCTTGCGGGATGTTGGGATGAAGCGGCCCGGGCTAACCTTACATGACATCGTTCATGAGACTTGCTCCACGCTTGACATGCAACTTGTATTGCATAAGTGGCTTTGCGGGTGCCTGTTTCTCCTAGCATAGTTAAGATCCAATTTACAACGGGTGATTAACAATACTAGTATCAATGTTGTGGTTCATGTTCGTAAGTTAGAACGACACTTATTGAAAGCCCCAAACCACGTAAAACATGCAAAGAAAGTAGAGGCGTCTAATTTTGTTTTGCAGGGTTGTGCTGTGATGTGATATGGCCATGATTGTGATTATATTTGATGTATGCAATGTTCCTTATTGTAAGTTGGCAACCGGCAGGAGCCATATGGTTGTCTTTAATTTTGTTAAGACCTGCGTGTCTATTCAAAGTAGTTGTAATAGTTGAAGCCGGTGGACGACAACCATGGAGAAGCGTCATTGACCTTGATGCAATGTCGGTGATGATGGAGATCATGTTCGTGCTTGAAGATGGAGATCAGAAGCACAAAGAAGAAAGGCCATATCATATCACATATTATGAATTGCATGTGATGTTAATCCTTTATGCATCTTGTATTGCTTAGTTGACAACGGTAGCATTATAAGATGATCCATCATGCACATGAATTTCAAGTCATAAAGTTTTCACCCTTAGTTAGCATCGTTGCTAAAGCTTGTTATTTCGAAGCACCACGTGATGATCGGGTGTGTTAGATTCCGCAAGTGTATACAACGTGAGCAAGCCAGATTTGCTCATGCGGAAGCTAAGGTTTGATCTTGACGAGCCTAGCATGTACATACATGGTCTCGGAACACGGATCACCGAAAGGTAAAGCATGAATCATATAGTAGATATGATGAACATGTCGATTGTTCGCCATTGAAACTATATCAACTCTCGTGATGATCAGTGTTGATGTGGTGGATTTGGTTCGTGTGATCACTAAAACAATGTGAGGGATATTGTTTTGAGTGGGAGTTCACCTAGATTAATTTAACAATTAATTAGAACTCAATTTGTCATAAACTTAGTCTAAACTATTGCAAATATGTTGTAGATCAATGGCGGCCCCTACCATCAATTTTAATGCGTTCCTAGAGAAAGAAAAGTTGACAAACAATGGAAGCAACTTCGCGGATTGGTTCCGCAATTTGAGGATTGTCCTCACAGCTGGTAATTTGACCTATGTGCTGGATGCACCGCTGGGTGACCCACCTGCAGCTACTGCTACCGATGAAGTAAAGAATGTTTACCTCGCTCGGAAGACTCAGTACTCCACATTTCAGTGTGCTATATTGTATGGTTTAAAATCGGAGCTTCAGAAAAGGTTTGAGAATTCAGACCCACATGATATTGTCCGTGATCTCAAATTGATCTTTGAGACTCACGCGGCAATTGAGAGCTATGAGGCTTCTGAAAAGTTCTTTAACTGCAAGATGGAAGAGGGCAGCTCCGTCAGTGAGCATGTGCTAAAGATGTCTGGGCACGCAAACAAACTTCAAAGCTTGGGTATAGTGATTCCTAATGCTTTGGGGATTTATCGTGTCCTCCAATCACTACCACCAAGTTACAAGAACTTTGTGATGAACTACAATATGCAAAACATGAACAAGCAGTTGCCAGAACTGTTTCCTATGTTAAAATCTGCAGAAGTGGAGATCAAGAAAGAGCACCAAGTGTTGATGGTCAATAAGACCACCAAATTCAAGAAAGGCAAGTCTAAGCAAAAGGGACACTTCAAGAAGGGTGGTAAGAAAGTTACCGCGCCGACGAAGAAGACCAAGGCTGGACCTAAGCCTGATACTGAGTGCTTTTACTTCAAGGGAGAAGGTCACTGGAAGAGGAATTTCCCAAAGTACTTGGAGGATTTGAAGAATGGCAACATCAAGAAGAAAGGTATATCCGATATACATGTTATTGATGTGTATCTCACTAGTACTCGTAGTAGTGCCTGGGTATTTGATACTGGTTCGGTTGCTCATATTTGTAACTCGAAACAGGTGTTGCAGAATAAACGGAAGCTAGCGAAGAATGAGGTGACGATGCGCGTGAGAAACGGATCAAAGGTTGATGTGATCGCGGTCGGCACGCTACCCCTTCATCTACCATTGGGATTAGTTTTATACTTAAATAATTGTTATTTGGTGCCTGCGTTAAGCATGAACATTATATCGGGATCTTGTTTATTGCGAGAAGGTTACTTGTTTAAATCCGAGAATAATTGTTGTTCGATTTATATGAGTAATATGTTTTATGCACATGCACCTTTGATAGATGGTCTATTCTTATCGAATCTCGATAGTGGAAATACACATATTAATAACATTGAGGCTAAACGTTTGAAATCGAGCGATAACTCGACCTATATGTGGCACTGTCGTCTTGGTCACATTGGAGTGAAGCGTATGAAGAAACTCCATTCCGATGGACTTCTTGAATCACTTGATTTTGAATCACTTGAAAGATGCGAAGCATGTCTGATGGGTAAAATGACTAAGACTCCATTTTCTCGTATGATGGAGCGAGCTACGGACTTATTGGAAATCATACATACCGATGTGTGTGGTCCAATGAGTGTAGCATCGCGCGGTGGTTATCATTATGTTCTTACCTTCACGGATTACTTGAGTAGATATGGGTATATCTATTTCATGAAACATAAGTCCGAAACTTTCGAGAAGTTTAAGGAATTTCAAAGTGAGGTTGAGAATCAACGTAACAAGAAGATTAAATTTCTATGTTCTGATCGTGGAGGTGAATATCTAAGTTACGAGTTTGGCGAGCATTTAAAGAAATGCGAAATACTTTCACAATTGACACCGCCGGAAACACCACAGCGTAATGGTGTGTCCGAACGTCGTAATCGAACTCTCTTAGATATGGTTCGTTCTATGATGTCACTTACAGATTTACCGCTATCGTTTTGGGGTTATGCATTAGAAATAGCCGCATTCACTTTAAATAGGGAACCATCTAAATCTGTTGAAACGACACCGTATGAATTATGGTTTGGGAAGAAACCTAAATTGTCGTTCCTTAAAGTTTGGGGGTTGCGAAGCCTATGTAAAGAAGTTACAGCCGGACAAGCTTGAACCCAAAGCGGAAAAATGCGTCTTCATAGGATACCCGAAGGAAACTATTGGGTATACCTTCTATCATAGATCCGAAGGCAAAGTATTCGTTGCCAAGAATCGATCCTTTCTAGAGAAGGAATTTCTCTCGAAGGAAGTGACTGGAAGGAAAGTAGAACTCGACGAGGTTGTCGAACCTTCTCTCGAAATTGCGAGTAGCGCAGCACCGGAAGAAGTTCCTTTGGTGCCTGCACCAATAAGAGAGGAAGCTAATGATGATGATCATGAAACTTCGGTTGTAGTTGCTACAGAGCCTCGCAGGTCAACGAGAACTCGTACCACTCCAGATTGGTATGATCCCATTATGAGTGTTATGTTGGTGGACAACACCGATGACCCTGCGACATATGAGGAAGCGACGCGCGCGCCGGAGGCCAGGTCGGCGTCGCACGGCGGTCTCGGGTTTGGGGCGGAGCGCGAGCGGAGGCTGCTGAGGCCGATGGGGAGGGGCGGTTCGCGGCCGGGCACCGACGGCGACGGCGGTAGGCAGAGCGACGACGGGGGCGCCGGAGCGGCGCGGTCGGAGACGCGCGCGGCCGCGCGGGGACGGAGGAGGAAGGTTCGGTGGCGACGGCGCCGGTGTCGGGGACGAGGGTGGTGGCGGGGCCGGCGAGCGGGCGCCGAGGCGGCCCAGGGATGCGGCGAGGGCCGCGCTGGTAGGCGGGGAGGGCGCAGGCGGCTGCCGGCGGAGGGAGCCTCGCGGGCGGAGCGCGAGCGGAGGCGTGCGCGCGGGCGAACTCCGGCGGGGACGCGGGGGCGGCGGACGAGCACGAGGGAAGCGGCGGCGTCGGCACCGGGGAAGGAGAGGAGCGCGGGGTCCGGCGAGAGGCGGCGCACGGGGTCGCGCGAGGAGGGGAGGCGGTGCGGGAGCCGGCGGCGGCCGGAGAGGTGAAGGGGAGCGGCGGCGGGCTGTCGCCGGCGAGCGAGCTAGGCGGGGCGGGGGCTGAGGGAGGTGGGGGTGAGGGAGCACGCGGGCGTGGTGGGGGTGAGGGAGCACGCGGGCGTGGTGGGGCCGCGGGTCCCAGGGGCGGGGCCAGGCGCGTGGGTGAGCGGGGCTGTGGCGCGCGGGTGGGTGTGTTGCGTGTGTGCGTGAGTGGTTTGTGGGGTGAAGGGTGGGACAGGTGGTTGGAGGGTTGACTGGTGGGGAGTGGGGGGCTGGCCACGTGGCGGTTAGGGAGTGGGGGAGGAGAGGGAGAGGGGTGAGGTGGCGGATGGTGATAGGTGGGAGTGAGGTGGAGGGTGAGAGAGGGTAGATTCCTGGGTAGCTGTAGGATTAGATGGGGCAGGTAGGTGGACCGATTAAAAAAATCTGGGGCGGTCGTTCGGGTCGGTCGGCCCGTTCGACTGCTCCGGCCAAAATAAATAAATATTTTATTTGATTTAAACGGGCCGTCTGCAAACCGATAGCGGCCAAAACAAAATATTCCGGGGACCCGGTTTTGGCGTTTGAATAAAAGACGGGGCGTTTTAGAAAACAAAACGGCTTTGCGAAAATAGTTTTAGCAAACAATGCATGATGATGACGATGCAATGCACAAATTCACGCGATTTTCTAGTAGTGGTTTTAGCGGGATGCCACAATTCGACACCACTAACAATGGATCTCGCCCTCGAGATCCGCCTCATGGTACCGGAAGGGAGGTCGGCGATCTGCATCTTCTCGCTTCGTGTAGATCCTCGCGACACCACTAACGAGGGTTCATCCTCCATCTTGAAATTGGCGACACCACCAACAAAGGGTCGTTGCTCCTGATCGTCGAGAGAACACTCCGGAGAACAAAGGACGAAGGTAGAGGTATCAAACGATAAGGCCACCTCTAACTTCCATTAGAAGAGGGAAAGTTACATTGATCCACCAGTTCGATGTACAGAGCGAACAGTAAGAGTCGGGTAGGGTGATCAGTCCATCCCGGCCCAAACTATCAACTCTCTACATGGGTAGGGGAATCAGGCAACTCAACTCTCGAGATTTAGACTGAAGATCTTCATAGGTGGTATCCGGAACAAAGGGAGGATGCCAGCAGAAATCGTATGAAAGACACAATGATTAGGTTCCGCGATGGTTTCATTGGCATGAACAACACATGCTCAAGGTTAACCCCAACTTTACCAAAGCTCGTCCTTCTCCTATGTTTTTCAATGACACTGATATCCGGCAAGGAACACATATGGGTAAAGAGCTCAAGAACAAAAGATTGGAGGAAGGGTACAACAGACCGGTTGCAGATTGATGATTGTAGCACCTCCGTTACAAGAGGAAGAAAACGAAACCCTGAAGGTACGACGGAAACCCAACCACGAGAAATCCTGGACTCGAAGAGAGAGATGAGAGCGGATTCAAAACGCGTAGAGGTGAGAGGAGAATAGCAGAGGGGTAAGGAGTAAAATCAGACCTAGCCAGAACTATCCAACCGATTTTCAAAAATAGTTTTGACACTCTACTTCGGCCGTTAGCTAGGTTATCCTACAGGCTGGACTCGTGGGGTATCGCAACTGCTGGGCTCTGATACCACTCTGTAACACCCTCAGAATCGGACCTATACAAGTTTGGGCAAAATTCACCAAACCCGCATAGAAACGATTCAAAGGTGCCCACCAGGCACTTTCGTGCGGGTGGAAAACGAAGTAATAACAGTACACAACAGTCCTTGATGGGACCCACAGAACAGATATATATAACAGCGACTCAAAGAGTCAAGAATACAGATATATTATACAAGATCCAAATCACCTCGAAAACGGTAGGGCGTCCGACTACGGACAAAAAAGCAAATGGGGCTAAGAGCCCTGAAGAATAACCAATGGCGTCCATAACCCTGCCCAGGCCAAGCCGGAAGGGTAACCCTGCTAACGGCGTCGATCTCAAAACCTGCTTGAACAAAAAGGGGTGCCGACAAAGGGCAAAGGAAAAAGAGGAGCGTCAGTACTGAGGCCAGTACACGGCGAGGCTAGAATTCGGCGGTCCTCGCCTACATAGGTATGGTGGACGGAAGCGGCAGCAGCAGCATGCACTAAACAACCTATAGAGACTCGATACAACTGGCGTCAATCAGAGAGGGGTAAGAATGACCTACTCGGAACCAAGCTGATACTAACATCAAACAAACCCATCCTGGCGTTTCCCCCTCGACACCGATCGAGGAAGTCAGCCGAGGAACTCACACAGTGGCCAGTTTTATTTATTTGGTTATCGTTGCAGCAATTACTAGTCAGGTTAAAGATAGTCGTCCTGATAAAATAAGCAGTGGGCACTTTTAGTTAATCATTCCGTTATAGTTGCAACACTTACTAATCAGATACAATTAGCATGAGATGAACCCAAAACCCAGCAGTTGTTGGTACTTTTATTCGGCCATTCCGTTGTAGTTGCAATACTTACTAGTCAGATACATTTGTCGCAAGCGACAACCAAACAAGCAATTGTGGGCAGTATTAATTAGCCATTCCATTATAGTGAAGCTGATTACTAGTCATTATAAGTCAAATTTATAGCAGTAAACTTTAGTTATGCTTGTCTATGATCGAGAAACTGTGCTCCAAGTCGTCCATATCCGCGGACACGGCTTTCAGAAAGTTTTACCCGGCCGGGGTGCACCAATAGCAACACACACTCGATCAACCTCGGAAAAACCAAATCAAAACCCAACGAGGCCTTCACGACAAAGCAATCACAGGATTCAGAAATATTTCAGGGGGCCACCCCATTAAGCTACCCGCAACGAAGTAAGCTAGCTCCGAGACGGACTCAAGGTCTGGGTATACGGCTGTGAACGACTGGGAACCCCAAACGGGGCTTGTCGACACCGCGGAATCGTGTCCCGATCCTAAACAGTACAGTGTGCAGTACCTCGCACAATCGTAAATAAAGCAGTAAAACATGGCATAAGTACAGGATAGTAATAAAGCCCCAAACTAGTTCGTGGCCCCAAGAAATAAGACGGAATCAAGCTCTGGCTCAGGGGGGTCCCATATACCTCCCGGATGTGGATAGCGCGATAAAACAAGGAACAGGAATCAAGTACTCGGGGTCTTACGGGACACAAGTGGGCGTTCGGAAACCAAATATTATCTATCACCCACCGATGCCTCTGCTTATTCCATTTTTAGTTGTTAAACAGAAATTAAAGTGACGATAAGTAAAACTATGATCATCTCCATCAACAACATACGGCAATACATCAACAACTGTGGCACTTGACAACACGCGACAGCACTTGAGCAAGCGACTACGACGCGCAGGTCCAACTATCTACCAAACAACAGGTAATAGGATGTGTCCAAGGCAATATAGGGCTGCACGGTATATCACAGGTACGGAAACTAAAGCATCGCAACACAGATAGCAATAGATCAACAGGAGGGAAGTAAATACTATAAAAGTAAGATAGGTAGAAAGGGGGAGATGCTCGCCTGAAAACATTGTCGAAGGGTTCGACCGAAGATCGGGGCGAAGCTCACATCAACTCAACGGCCTTATCCGCGAAGAACCAAAACACTAGAAGAAACACCGGATGCAATATTTAATAAAACGGCAGAAGATCGGCATGATGCATGTATGATGGATGACATGGCAAGGTGCGATGCAATTAGGTCATATTAAGTGGAAACGGGGTCCCGACAATTAATTAGATGGTGCATGTTATTTAGATACCTCGCAATTTTAATGTTGTCTAACATGGTAGAAGATAGCACCGGGTTCGCTACACAAATTTAAATGAGGCCAATATAAGGCTAGATTTGCCCGCATATGGGCCCCATATTTAATTATTAGGTGAATCGGCATAAGGCCCCCAAACCACATGAATGCATGCGAGATGACAATTAAATATGCAACAAGTTGTTATGTTATAAAAATAGGGTTCCGGGAAGGGGTTCACACATTTAGGGGCTCGACGATCTTGGGGTTCCGGGGGTTCGGGGTTCGACAGGGTCCAGGGTTCGACGGATTGGTATCGGTAGCGGGGTAGATCTTGTCGCGCTCGGGGTCTTCGGGACATGTTGTCGGCGGTCATGGCGTTCCGAGAGGAAGAACTTGTCGAGCCCTCGGGTTTGGCCTTCGGGGGTTTTCGGACTCCGGCAGAAGTTCTCGTCGTTCCCTGTCGAAGATCTTAGCATGTCCTCTCGATCATCTGTGGCCGACATCGGGTTGGTCTTGCTGGCGGTCTCGGAGTTCCGCGTCGGAGTACTTGGTCCCCAACTTGCCGTTTGGTGAAGGACATGGGCGAGGTGATCACCGGGAACGCCCTCAGGCTCGCTGCTGTCCGCGACAGAAGGAGGTGGCGAGGTCGGCATGGAAGATGGCTCGGGAAGGGCGGCCCCTGGCGGCAAGAATCGGCGACGCCGGCCACTGGTTGAGGCAGGCCGGTGGGTTCCTGGACGGCGGACGAACTCGCAGAGGGTGCGAAGCAGGCCCCGGCGGGCCCATGGGGACGAAGGCGAGGCCAAGCGGCGCAGAGCTCGGGCGGGGTCCTTGGCGACAGCGAGGCGAGGAGGAAGCCGGAGCCGGGGACGGAGGGGCGGCGACGCGCGCGCCGGAGGCCAGGTCGGCGTCGCACGGCGGTCTCGGGTTTGGGGCGGAGCGCGAGCGGAGGCTGCTGAGGCCGATGGGGAGGGGCGGTTCGCGGCCGGGCACCGACGGCGACGGCGGTAGGCAGAGCGACGACGGGGGCGCCGGAGCGGCGCGGTCGGAGACGCGCGCGGCCGCGCGGGGACGGAGGAGGAAGGTTCGGTGGCGACGGCGCCGGTGTCGGGGACGAGGGTGGTGGCGGGGCCGGCGAGCGGGCGCCGAGGCGGCCCAGGGATGCGGCGAGGGCCGCGCTGGTAGGCGGGGAGGGCGCAGGCGGCTGCCGGCGGAGGGAGCCTCGCGGGCGGAGCGCGAGCGGAGGCGTGCGCGCGGGCGAACTCCGGCGGGGACGCGGGGGCGGCGGACGAGCACGAGGGAAGCGGCGGCGTCGGCACCGGGGAAGGAGAGGAGCGCGGGGTCCGGCGAGAGGCGGCGCACGGGGTCGCGCGAGGAGGGGAGGCGGTGCGGGAGCCGGCGGCGGCCGGAGAGGTGAAGGGGAGCGGCGGCGGGCTGTCGCCGGCGAGCGAGCTAGGCGGGGCGGGGGCTGAGGGAGGTGGGGGTGAGGGAGCACGCGGGCGTGGTGGGGGTGAGGGAGCACGCGGGCGTGGTGGGGCCGCGGGTCCCAGGGGCGGGGCCAGGCGCGTGGGTGAGCGGGGCTGTGGCGCGCGGGTGGGTGTGTTGCGTGTGTGCGTGAGTGGTTTGTGGGGTGAAGGGTGGGACAGGTGGTTGGAGGGTTGACTGGTGGGGAGTGGGGGGCTGGCCACGTGGCGGTTAGGGAGTGGGGGAGGAGAGGGAGAGGGGTGAGGTGGCGGATGGTGATAGGTGGGAGTGAGGTGGAGGTGAGAGAGGGTAGATTCCTGGGTAGCTGTAGGATTAGATGGGGCAGGTAGGTGGACCGATTAAAAAAATCTGGGGCGGTCGTTCGGGTCGGTCGGCCCGTTCGACTGCTCCGGCCAAAATAAATAAATATTTTATTTGATTTAAACGGGCCGTCTGCAAACCGATAGCGGCCAAAACAAAATATTCCGGGGACCCGGTTTTGGCGTTTGAATAAAAGACGGGGCGTTTTAGAAAACAAAACGGCTTTGCGAAAATAGTTTTAGCAAACAATGCATGATGATGACGATGCAATGCACAAATTCACGCGATTTTCTAGTAGTGGTTTTAGCGGGATGCCACAATTCGACACCACTAACAATGGATCTCGCCCTCGAGATCCGCCTCATGGTACCGGAAGGGAGGTCGGCGATCTGCATCTTCTCGCTTCGTGTAGATCCTCGCGACACCACTAACGAGGGTTCATCCTCCATCTTGAAATTGGCGACACCACCAACAAAGGGTCGTTGCTCCTGATCGTCGAGAGAACACTCCGGAGAACAAAGGACGAAGGTAGAGGTATCAAACGATAAGGCCACCTCTAACTTCCATTAGAAGAGGGAAAGTTACATTGATCCACCAGTTCGATGTACAGAGCGAACAGTAAGAGTCGGGTAGGGTGATCAGTCCATCCCGGCCCAAACTATCAACTCTCTACATGGGTAGGGGAATCAGGCAACTCAACTCTCGAGATTTAGACTGAAGATCTTCATAGGTGGTATCCGGAACAAAGGGAGGATGCCAGCAGAAATCGTATGAAAGACACAATGATTAGGTTCCGCGATGGTTTCATTGGCATGAACAACACATGCTCAAGGTTAACCCCAACTTTACCAAAGCTCGTCCTTCTCCTATGTTTTTCAATGACACTGATATCCGGCAAGGAACACATATGGGTAAAGAGCTCAAGAACAAAAGATTGGAGGAAGGGTACAACAGACCGGTTGCAGATTGATGATTGTAGCACCTCCGTTACAAGAGGAAGAAAACGAAACCCTGAAGGTACGACGGAAACCCAACCACGAGAAATCCTGGACTCGAAGAGAGAGATGAGAGCGGATTCAAAACGCGTAGAGGTGAGAGGAGAATAGCAGAGGGGTAAGGAGTAAAATCAGACCTAGCCAGAACTATCCAACCGATTTTCAAAAATAGTTTTGACACTCTACTTCGGCCGTTAGCTAGGTTATCCTACAGGCTGGACTCGTGGGGTATCGCAACTGCTGGGCTCTGATACCACTCTGTAACACCCTCAGAATCGGACCTATACAAGTTTGGGCAAAATTCACCAAACCCGCATAGAAACGATTCAAAGGTGCCCACCAGGCACTTTCGTGCGGGTGGAAAACGAAGTAATAACAGTACACAACAGTCCTTGATGGGACCCACAGAACAGATATATATAACAGCGACTCAAAGAGTCAAGAATACAGATATATTATACAAGATCCAAATCACCTCGAAAACGGTAGGGCGTCCGACTACGGACAAAAAAGCAAATGGGGCTAAGAGCCCTGAAGAATAACCAATGGCGTCCATAACCCTGCCCAGGCCAAGCCGGAAGGGTAACCCTGCTAACGGCGTCGATCTCAAAACCTGCTTGAACAAAAAGGGGTGCCGACAAAGGGCAAAGGAAAAAGAGGAGCGTCAGTACTGAGGCCAGTACACGGCGAGGCTAGAATTCGGCGGTCCTCGCCTACATAGGTATGGTGGACGGAAGCGGCAGCAGCAGCATGCACTAAACAACCTATAGAGACTCGATACAACTGGCGTCAATCAGAGAGGGGTAAGAATGACCTACTCGGAACCAAGCTGATACTAACATCAAACAAACCCATCCTGGCGTTTCCCCCTCGACACCGATCGAGGAAGTCAGCCGAGGAACTCACACAGTGGCCAGTTTTATTTATTTGGTTATCGTTGCAGCAATTACTAGTCAGGTTAAAGATAGTCGTCCTGATAAAATAAGCAGTGGGCACTTTTAGTTAATCATTCCGTTATAGTTGCAACACTTACTAATCAGATACAATTAGCATGAGATGAACCCAAAACCCAGCAGTTGTTGGTACTTTTATTCGGCCATTCCGTTGTAGTTGCAATACTTACTAGTCAGATACATTTGTCGCAAGCGACAACCAAACAAGCAATTGTGGGCAGTATTAATTAGCCATTCCATTATAGTGAAGCTGATTACTAGTCATTATAAGTCAAATTTATAGCAGTAAACTTTAGTTATGCTTGTCTATGATCGAGAAACTGTGCTCCAAGTCGTCCATATCCGCGGACACGGCTTTCAGAAAGTTTTACCCGGCCGGGGTGCACCAATAGCAACACACACTCGATCAACCTCGGAAAAACCAAATCAAAACCCAACGAGGCCTTCACGACAAAGCAATCACAGGATTCAGAAATATTTCAGGGGGCCACCCCATTAAGCTACCCGCAACGAAGTAAGCTAGCTCCGAGACGGACTCAAGGTCTGGGTATACGGCTGTGAACGACTGGGAACCCCAAACGGGGCTTGTCGACACCGCGGAATCGTGTCCCGATCCTAAACAGTACAGTGTGCAGTACCTCGCACAATCGTAAATAAAGCAGTAAAACATGGCATAAGTACAGGATAGTAATAAAGCCCCAAACTAGTTCGTGGCCCCAAGAAATAAGACGGAATCAAGCTCTGGCTCAGGGGGGTCCCATATACCTCCCGGATGTGGATAGCGCGATAAAACAAGGAACAGGAATCAAGTACTCGGGGTCTTACGGGACACAAGTGGGCGTTCGGAAACCAAATATTATCTATCACCCACCGATGCCTCTGCTTATTCCATTTTTAGTTGTTAAACAGAAATTAAAGTGACGATAAGTAAAACTATGATCATCTCCATCAACAACATACGGCAATACATCAACAACTGTGGCACTTGACAACACGCGACAGCACTTGAGCAAGCGACTACAACGCGCAGGTCCAACTATCTACCAAACAACAGGTAATAGGATGTGTCCAAGGCAATATAGGGCTGCACGATATATCACAGGTACGGAAACTAAAGCATCGCAACACAGATAGCAATAGATCAACAGGAGGGAAGTAAATACTATAAAAGTAAGATAGGTAGAAAGGGGGAGATGCTCGCCTGAAAACATTGTCGAAGGGTTCGACCGAAGATCGGGGCGAAGCTCACATCAACTCAACGGCCTTATCCGCGAAGAACCAAAACACTAGAAGAAACACCGGATGCAATATTTAATAAAACGGCAGAAGATCGGCATGATGCATGTATGATGGATGACATGGCAAGGTGCGATGCAATTAGGTCATATTAAGTGGAAACGGGGTCCCGACAATTAATTAGATGGTGCATGTTATTTAGATACCTCGCAATTTTAATGTTGTTTAACATGGTAGAAGATAGCACCGGGTTCGCTACACAAATTTAAATGAGGCCAATATAAGGCTAGATTTGCCCGCATATGGTCCCCATATTTAATTATTAGGTGAATCGGCATAAGGCCCCCAAACCACATGAATGCATGCGAGATGACAATTAAATATGCAACAAGTTGTTATGTTATAAAAATAGGGTTCCGGGAAGGGGTTCACACATTTAGGGGCTCGACGATCTTGGGGTTCCGGGGGTTCGGGGTTCGACAGGGTCCAGGGTTCGACGGATTGGTCTCGGTAGCGGGGTAGATCTTGTCGCGCTCGGGGTCTTCGGGACATGTTGTCGGCGGTCATGGCGTTCCGAGAGGAAGAACTTGTCGAGCCCTCGGGTTTGGCCTTCGGGGGTTTTCGGACTCCGGCAGAAGTTCTCGTCGTTCCCTGTCGAAGATCTTAGCATGTCCTCTCGATCATCTGTGGCCGACATCGGGTTGGTCTTGCTGGCGGTCTCGGAGTTCCGCGTCGGAGTACTTGGTCCCCAACTTGCCGTTTGGTGAAGGACATGGGCGAGGTGATCATCGGGAACGCCCTCAGGCTCGCTGCTGTCCGCGACAGAAGGAGGTGGCGAGGTCGGCATGGAAGATGGCTCGGGAAGGGCGGCCCCTGGCGGCAAGAATCGGCGACGCCGGCCACTGGTTGAGGCAGGCCGGTGGGTTCCTGGACGGCGGACGAACTCGCAGAGGGTGCGAAGCAGGCCCCGGCGGGCCCATGGGGATGAAGGCGAGGCCAAGCGGCGCAGAGCTCGGGCGGGGTCCTTGGCGACAGCGAGGCGAGGAGGAAGCCGGAGCCGGGGACGGAGGGGCGGCGACGCGCGCGCCGGAGGCCAGGTCGGCGTCGCACGGCGGTCTCGGGTTTGGGGCGGAGCGCGAGCGGAGGCTGCTGAGGCCGATGGGGAGGGGCGGTTCGCGGCCGGGCACCGACGGCGACGGCGGTAGGCAGAGCGACGACGGGGGCGCCGGAGCGGCGCGGTCGGAGACGCGCGCGGCCGCGCGGGGACGGAGGAGGAAGGTTCGGTGGCGACGGCGCCGGTGTCGGGGACGAGGGTGGTGGCGGGGCCGGCGAGCGGGCGCCGAGGCGGCCCAGGGATGCGGCGAGGGCCGCGCTGGTAGGCGGGGAGGGCGCAGGCGGCTGCCGGCGGAGGGAGCCTCGCGGGCGGAGCGCGAGCGGAGGCGTGCGCGCGGGCGAACTCCGGCGGGGACGCGGGGGCGGCGGACGAGCACGAGGGAAGCGGCGGCGTCGGCACCGGGGAAGGAGAGGAGCGCGGGGTCCGGCGAGAGGCGGCGCACGGGGTCGCGCAAGGAGGGGAGGCGGTGCGGGAGCCGGCGGCGGCCGGAGAGGTGAAGGGGAGCGGCGGCGGGCTGTCGCCGGCGAGCGAGCTAGGCGGGGCGGGGGCTGAGGGAGGTGGGGGTGAGGGAGCACGCGGGCGTGGTGGGGGTGAGGGAGCACGCGGGCGTGGTGGGGCCGCGGGTCCTAGGGGCGGGGCCAGGCACGTGGGTGAGCGGGGCTGTGGCGCGCGGGTGGGTGTGTTGCGTGTGTGCGTGAGTGGTTTGTGGGGTGAAGGGTGGGACAGGTGGTTGGAGGGTTGACTGGTGGGGAGTGGGGGGCTGGCCACGTGGCGGTTAGGGAGTGGGGGAGGAGAGGGAGAGGGGTGAGGTGGCGGATGGTGATAGGTGGGAGTGAGGTGGAGGGCGAGAGAGGGTAGATTCCTGGGTAGCTGTAGGATTAGATGGGGCAGGTAGGTGGACCGATTAAAAAAATCTGGGGCGGTCGTTCGGGTCGGTCGGCCCGTTCGACTGCTCCGGCCAAAATAAATAAATATTTTATTTGATTTAAACGGGCCGTCTGCAAACCGATAGCGGCCAGAACAAAATATTCCGGGGACCCGGTTTTGGCGTTTGAATAAAAGACGGGGCGTTTTAGAAAACAAAACGGCTTCGCGAAAATAGTTTTAGCAAACAATGCATGATGATGACGATGCAATGCACAAATTCACGCGATTTTCTAGTAGTGGTTTTAGCGGGATGCCACATTTAACTAGCAGATATCAAAGTGATCCAGGAGTGGATCATTGGACAGCGGTCAAAAAACATCCTTAAGTACTTGAGAAGAACTAAGGATATGGTTTTTTCTTATGGAGGTGATGAACAGCTCGTTGTAAATGGTTACACCGATGCTAGTTGGAACACCGATCCGGATGATTCTAAATCACAATCTGGATACGTATTTACTTTGAATGGTGCAGCAGTTAGCTGGAGGAGTGCAAAGCAAAGCGTTGTGGCGAGATCTTCAACTAAATCGAAATACATGGCTGCTTCGGAGGCTTCACAAGAAGCGATATGGATGAAATAGTTCATTACAGAGCTGGGTGTGGTTCCTAGTGCGCTGGACCCAATGTCTATCTACTATGATAACATGGGCGCCATAGCCAATGCGCAAGAACCAAAGTCACACAAGAAGCTGAAGCACATCAAGCTACGTTTTCACGCTATTCGAGAACATGTCCAAGATGGGAACATAAAGATTTGCAAAGTACACAACAGATCTGAATGTGGCGGATCCGTTGACTAAACCTCTCCCGAGGGCAAAACATGACCAACGCCAAACTGCCATGGGTGTTCGGTATATTACCATGTAATCTAGATTAGATGACTCTAGTGCAAGTGGGAGACTGTTGGAGATATGCCCTAGAGGCAATAATAAATGTAGTTATTATTATATCTTTGTGTTTATGATAAATGTTTGCATTCATGTTATAATAGTATTAACAAGGAAACATTAATACTTGTGTGATTTGTAAACTAAAATAGAGTCCCTACTAAGCCTCTTTATAATACTAGCTTGTTGGTTAATAAATGATTGTGGTTTCCCTATCATGAACATTGAGATGTTATTAACAACAAGATCATATCGTTACGAGAATGATATGGTGGACATACTCCTATAGATAAGCGTAGCATAAAGATCAAGTCATTTTAATAGTTCAATTGCTATATGCTTTCTGATACATAGTAACCTAATTCCTTCGACCATGAGATCATGCATATCACCTTCACCGGAAGGATACTTTGATGACATCAAACACCACACCATAACTGGGTGGCTATAAAGGTGGCATTGAGTGTTCGGAAAGTATTGGTTGAGACACATGGATCAAGAGTGGGATTTGTCCATCCATATGACGGATAGATATACTCTGGGCCCTCTCAGTGGAATGTCATCCAATTAGCTTGCAAGCATGTGACTGGCTCACAAGGGATCACATATCACGGGAACGAGAAAAGAGTACGTATCAGTAACGAGGTTGAACTAGGTATGCAGAGATACCGACAATCATAACCTCGGATAAGTAAACTATCGTGAGACAAAGGGAAATTGGTATCGTATGTAAGTGGTTCATTCGATCGCAAAGTAATCGTAGAAATATGTGGGAGCCATATGAATTTCCAGATTCCTCTATTGGTTATTGTTCGGAGAAGTGTCTCGATCATGTCCGCATAATTCACGAACCGTAGGGAGACACAATTAAGGATTCGACATTGTTTGAGTAGTTATGGAATGATGAGTAAGAGACCGAATGTTGTTCGGAGTCTCGGATGGAATCCGGGATATCACGAGGAGATCCGGAATGGTCCGGAGAATAAGATTCATATAAGGAAAGTCCTGTTTCAGGGTTGGAGAATGGTTCTGGTGTTTTCATCGGGAATGTTCTAGAAGGTTCTGGAATGTCCGGCACTCCGAAGGGAAAGGGTACATGAATGTGTCATACCAAGTTGGAATGATTGCATCATGTACTAGGTGTCATCGCTGAACAAAATAAAGGGTTTAATCAAATCCTAGTTTGAAAAGTCAAACGCCAATTTGAAAAGTCAAACGGCTATTTTGGGAAGTGGAGGGGAAGGTGGAAACCGAGTTGGGGAGGAGTTCCTCCCCTCCACCGCCGGCCCCCTTGGGAAACCGAGTTGGGGAGGGACTCCCCTCCCCTGGCGCGGCCCCTCCACCTATATAAGGAGGGGCAGGGCTGCCCCTCCTAGCACCCAACACCTCCACCCGCAAACCCTAGCCCTAAGCCGCCGGCCCTCCTGCAGCCGCCGCCTAGCTAACCCTAGCCGCCGGCCAAGCCTCCTCCTTGGTGTGTCTAAACCCTAGATCGCCGAGGAGCTCTCTCATAGTCGACCATACTCGCTCCGGCTTAAGGCGAAGCCCTGCGAGATCTCCCCTCTACTTCCGGTACCACGCCGTTGTGCTGCCGGAATCGCGAGGAGAGTGCTACAACCTCCGCTGCCTACTGGTACAAGGGAGAGGAAGGTCTTCGTCGAGTGCCGAACGTGTGAACGACTGCGGGAGCGCTGCCGGAACGCAGCGCCGGAAGGATCGTCTTCGCGATCTTGAGATCGAAAAGAGTACGACTACATCACCCACGAGAATCCGCTCTCGTTAAACACTTTGGATACTTCGAGGGTGAGTTATTCCATCGACTCGTTGCTACAATCTAGTAGATAGATCTTGGCTTGTTTGTTTGTATGCGATAGAATTTTTTTGTTTTCCATGCTACAAATCCCTACAGATAGGGAGAGGATGGCGGGAAAGGGGAGAGGGAGAGAAGGACGGGGGTGAACTCACCGCTTGTAACACCCTCAGAATCGGCACTATGCAAGTTTTAGCGAAAACCCGCCAAACCCGCATAGAAACGATTCGAAGGTGCCCACCAGGCACTTGCGTGCGGGTGGAAAACGAAGTAATAACATTACACAACAGTCCTCGATGGGACCCACAGAACAGATATAGATACAACACGACTCAAAGAGTCAAGAATACAAATATAATATACAAAGATCCAAATCACCTTGAAAACGATAGTGCGTCCAGCTACGGACAAGATGCAAATGGGGCTAAGAGCCCTGAGGAATAACCAATGGCGTCCATAACCCTGCCCAGGCCAAGCCGGAAGGGTAACCCTGCTAACGACGTCGATCTCAAACCTGCTTAAACAAAAGGGGTGCCGACAAAGGGCAAAGGAAAAAGAGGAGCGTCAGTACTGAGGCCAGTACACGGCGAGGCTAGAATTCGGCGGCCCTCGCCTACATAGGTATGGTGGACTGAGCGGCAGCGGCAGCATGCACTAAACAACCTATAGAGACTCGATACAACTGGCGGCTATCAGAGAGGGGTGAGAAAGACCTATTCGGATCCAACCTGATACTAGCATCAAACAAACCCATCCTGGCGTTTCCCCCTCGAGACCAAACGAGGAAGTCAACCGAGGGACTCACACAGTTGGCAGTTTTACTTATTCAGTTATAGTTGCGGCACTTTACTAGTCAGGTTTAGATAATCATCCTGATAAAGTAAGCAGTGGGCACTTTTAGTTAACCATTCCATCATAGTTGCAACACTTACTAGTCAGATACAATTAGCATGAGATAACCCCAAAAACCCAGCAGTTGTTGGTACTTTTACTTAGCCATTCTGTTGTAGTGGAGCTGATTACTAGTCAAATCAGATACAAATCAATTTATAACAGTAAACTTTAGTTATAGTTGTCTATGATCAAGCACTGTGCTCCAAGTCGTCCATAACCGCGGACACGGCTTCTCGAAAAGATTTAACCCTGCAGGGGTGCACCAAAGTATCCACACGCACCTCGACCCTTTTTGCCAGATCAGTTAACATACACCCATCGGTATGTCGGCGGGGCCTAAGTCATGACGTTTCCCAGACCCAAAGCAAGCACAGGGGGCCACCCCACTAAGTACACCCGCAACGAAGTCGGCCGGTCTCCGAGACGGACTCAGGGTTTGTGGGGCCGGCGGTAAACGACAGTATGCCCCCAAACGGGGACTGTCGATACCATGTAAACGGGTCACAATTCCTAAACAGTACAGTGTGCTCCTCGCACAATCGTAAATAAAGCAGTAAAGCATGGCATAAGTACAGGATAGTAATAAAGCCCCAAACTACTTGTGGCCCCCAGTACAATACTTTGAAATCAGGTACTAAATCGATGGGGGGCACATATCTCCCCACATGTGGTTAGCGCGCTCGATCTCGGAACAGGTGTCAAGAACTCGGGGTCCTACGGGACACAAGTGGGCGGTCGGAAACCAAATCTTACCTATCACCCACCGATGCCTCTGCTTAATTCAATTTTAGTTGTTAAACAGGAATTAAAGTGAAACAATAGTTAAAGCCATGATCATCTCCAACGTCAACATGCGGCAAAACTCCAACAATGGTGGTACTTGACGACAAGCCAAACTCTTGAGCAAGCGACTACGACACGCGGGTCCGCTATCTACCAAACAACAGGTAATAGGATGTGTCCAAGGCTATATATGGCTGCAAGGGATATCACGGGTACGAAATCTAGAGCATCGCAGCACAGATAGCAAAGATCAACAGGAGGGAAATAAATACTAGAAAAGTAAGATAGGTAGAAAGGGGGAGATGCTCGCCTGAAAACATTGTCGAAGGGTTCATTCGAAGATCGGGGCGAAGCTCACATCAACTCAACGGCCTTATCCGCGAAGAAGCAAAACACTAGAAGAAACACCGGATGCACTATTTAATACAACGGCAGAGGATCGGCATGATGCAGGCATGATGGATGGCATGGCAAAGGTGCGATGCAATTAGGTCATATTAAGCGGAACCGGGGTCCCGACAATTAATTAGATGGTTCAAGTTATTTAGAACCCCCGCAATTTAAATGTTGTTTTAACAAGGCAAGATAAGATACCGGTTCGCTACACAAGTTTAAATGAGGCCGATAAGAGACTAGATTTGCCCGCATATGGGCCCCATATTTAATTATTAGGTGAATCGGCATAAGGCCCCCAAACCAATGATATGCATGCGAGATGATAATTAAATATGCAACAAGTTGATATCATTTATGAAAATAGGGTATCGAGGGAAAAGGGTCACACATTAGGGTTCTCGACGATCTTGGGGTTCCGGGGTTCGGGGTCGGTCTCAGGGTCAGGGTTCGACGGAAACGGGACCGTTCTCGGATAGCGGGCAGATCTTGTCGCAACCGGGAAGCAGGGCTTGGTTGGCGTCGGGGGCGCATCGGATTCTTCCGGGTCGGTGTCGTCCTTGTCGCCGTGTCGATCTTGTCGGGTCCCACAGGGTCGGTCTTGCCGTTGCGAGGGTCTTGTCGGGCCCGCGCCATCGAGTCGGTCTTGGCGTCCGGGACGAAGTGCTTGTTGTTCCGGTGGCGATCTTGGCGCTCGGTGTCCGGGTAGGCGTACTTGTCGGCACGGGGTTTCCGGAGTTCATGGCGCGGTACCGGGTACGGGATCGGTCTTCGGGTCGGGTTCCGGGATCGTTCTTCGGCCCGGGGAACGGTCTTGCGAGGCCATCTTGGTTTGCCGGTGTCGGGCTCGGGTTCCGCGCCGGTGGTTCAAGGCCGCACCATCATCCAACATCAAGCCCACACCACGGTCCTGGGGGTTCTGGCCTTCGACGAGTAGCAGCACTCTTGTAACATGGACGCAGGGGTCATGTGTGGAGGTGGTCGCGGCCCTCGAGGATCTGTCTTGCCCACTCCTTGAGCGCCTTGACGAAGACGTGCTTGTGCCGGTCCCGGTAGTCGCGCAGGCTCCCGGAGGAGGCGAACGGCAGGGTCGGCGAGGTCATCGGGGCGAGGACGTGCATGCTCCAGGGCGGCCACGTACAGCGAGCAGCAGGGGCGGCCGGCTTGGCGGAACGCAGGGGCGCCGGGCGCGGAGCTCGGGCGAGGCCGCGGCGGTCGGGGACGAGGCGCTCCGGCGGGCTGCGGGGTCGGGCTCGGGGAGGTCTGCCGGCGAGCTGGGCCGGAGGGGGCGCGGGGACGCCGGCGGGGCGCGCGGACGGCAGGGAGCTTGCGGGGCTGGGCGGAGGCGAGGAGGTGGGGTCCTGGGCGAGCGGCGGCGGAGGCGGGCTCAGGCGAGCGGCGGCGGAGGCGGGCTCAGGCGAGCGGCGGTTGGGCGCGGCCGCTGGCGCTCGGGCGGCGGGGTGGAGCAGGCGGGGCCGGCGGGCCTGGCGGCGCAGCGCGGGAGCAGAGAGGGGCGGGGCGCCGGAGGGGACGGCCGGCGCGAGCGCGGAGGCGAGGGAGGCTTGGGGACGGGGTGGAGCTCGGCGAGAGAGAGAGAGGGCCGGAGGCGGGCGCGGAGAGGGAGGTGAGGCGGCTCCGGCGCGGCCAAGGCGGGGAGGGGAGCGAGGCAGGGACGTGCGGCGGGGCGGCGGAGCTGCGCTGCGAGGTAGAGCGGGGTGGGTTGAGGGAGGCTGCACGCGTGCGCGAGGTAGGGGACGGGGTGGGCGCGCGGTAGGTGGGGGACAGGGTGGGTCCCGCGTGGGGACGCGGTGGGGGTGTGGGCAGGTGGGGAGTTTGGGACCGGGGGAGGCAGGTGTGCGGTTGGATGCGTGCTGGGGGCGGGGCCCGCGTGCAGGGAGGGTGTGGGTTGAGTTGCTGGGTGGGTTTAGAGGGAGAGGGAGGGGTGAGTGGAGGGAGAGGCCAAGTGGCAGGTTCTGGTTGGTTGGGGGCGAGAGAAAAGGTGAGGTGGCAGCGTGTGAGTGGCCAGGGTGAGGTGGAGGCTGGGTTGGGGTAGATAGCTGGGTAGCTATAGGATTTAGGAGGTGGACCGTTTTAAAATCTGGGGCGGTCGTTCGGTCTACTCGGCCCGTTCGACTGCCCCACCAAAATAATTTAATATTTTTATTTCATTGCGACGAACTTTGTAATTAGTTTTGGACAAACAAATTATCCGGCAGCATCCGGGGTTTTGGCGTTTGAATAAAGACGAGGCGTTTGGAAAACAAATCGGGCTTTGCGAACATAGTTTTGGCAAACAATGCATGATGATGACGATGCAATGCACAAATTCCACGCGATTTTCTAGTAGTGGTTTTGCGGGATGCCACAATTCGACACCACTAACAAGGGATCTCGCCCTCGAGATCCGCCTCATGGTACCGGAAGGAAGGTCGGCGATCTGAATCTTCTCGCTTCGTGCAGATCTTCGCGACACCACTAATAAGAGGTCGTTGTCCGTGACCGTCGAGAGAGCTCTCCGGAAACAAAAAGGTCGAAGGTAGAGGTATCAGCAAATTAAGCCACCTCTAGCTTCCGTGGACGGAGTAAAATTGCATCGATCCACCATTCAACGTACATAAGCGAATGATAAGAGTAGTGGTATGGTCGCGACTCCATCCCGCACTCGAAGCATTACTCTGTACACGAATAGACAGATTATGCAACCAACCCTCAGGATTCAGACTGAAGATCTCGACAAGCGAGGTTCGGATCAAAGGAGTGATGCAAACTCTGCATCGGATCTGGCGTAGATGATGTCGTCGCGTCGGAAAACACCGGAAGGCACAAACAAAAAACAAAGAATGGTACCACAGCAGACGGATTCCTCAGATAGCATGAAGACCGGATGTAGCAACACCGTTATCAAAGGAGGAAGCGAAACCCTGATGGTACGACGGAAACCCAACCACGAGAAATCCTGGACTCGAAGAGGAAGGAGAGAGCAGATTCAAAACACGTCGAGATAAGAGGGGAACAGCAGAGGGGTAAGGAGTAAAATCAGACCTAATTAGAACTATCCAACCGTTTTTGAAAAATAGTTTTGACACTCTACTTCGGCCGTTAGCTAGGTTATCCTACAGGCTGGACTTGTGGGGTATCGCAACTGCTGAGCTCTCATACCACTCTGTAACACCCTCAGAATCGGCACTATGCAAGTTTTAGCGAAAACCCGCCAAACCCGCATAGAAACGATTCGAAGGTGCCCACCAGGCACTTGCGTGCGGGTGGAAAACGAAGTAATAACATTACACAACAGTCCTCGATGGGACCCACAGAACAGATATAGATACAACACGACTCAAAGAGTCAAGAATACAAATATAATATACAAAGATCCAAATCACCTTGAAAACGATAGTGCGTCCAGCTACGGACAAGATGCAAATGGGGCTAAGAGCCCTGAGGAATAACCAATGGCGTCCATAACCCTGCCCAGGCCAAGCCGGAAGGGTAACCCTGCTAACGACGTCGATCTCAAACCTGCTTAAACAAAAGGGGTGCCGACAAAGGGCAAAGGAAAAAGAGGAGCGTCAGTACTGAGGCCAGTACACGGCGAGGCTAGAATTCGGCGGCCCTCGCCTACATAGGTATGGTGGACTGAGCGGCAGCGGCAGCATGCACTAAACAACCTATAGAGACTCGATACAACTGGCGGCTATCAGAGAGGGGTGAGAAAGACCTATTCGGATCCAACCTGATACTAGCATCAAACAAACCCATCCTGGCGTTTCCCCCTCGAGACCAAACGAGGAAGTCAACCGAGGGACTCACACAGTTGGCAGTTTTACTTATTCAGTTATAGTTGCGGCACTTTACTAGTCAGGTTTAGATAATCATCCTGATAAAGTAAGCAGTGGGCACTTTTAGTTAACCATTCCATCATAGTTGCAACACTTACTAGTCAGATACAATTAGCATGAGATAACCCCAAAAACCCAGCAGTTGTTGGTACTTTTACTTAGCCATTCCGTTGTAGTGGAGCTGATTACTAGTCAAATCAGATACAAATCAATTTATAACAGTAAACTTTAGTTATAGTTGTCTATGATCAAGCACTGTGCTCCAAGTCGTCCATAACCGCGGACACGGCTTCTCGAAAAGATTTAACCCTGCAGGGGTGCACCAAAGTATCCACACGCACCTCGACCCTTTTTGTCAGATCAGTTAACATACACCCATCGGTATGTCGGCGGGGCCTAAGTCATGACGTTTCCCAGACCCAAAGCAAGCACGGGGGGCCACCCCACTAAGTACACCCGCAACGAAGTCGGCCGGTCTCCGAGACGGACTCATGGTTTGTGGGGCCGGCGGTAAACGACAGTATGCCCCCAAACGGGGAATGTCGATACCACGTAAACGGGTCACAATTCCTAAACAGTACAGTGTGCTCCTCGCACAATCGTAAATAAAGCAGTAAAGCATGGCATAAGTACAGGATAGTAATAAAGCCCCAAACTACTTGTGGCCCCCAGTACAATACTTTGAAATCAGGTACTAAATCGATGGGGGGCCCATATCTCCCCACATGTGGTTAGCGCGCTCGATCTCGGAACAGGTGTCAAGAACTCGGGGTCCTACGGGACACAAGTGGGCGGTCGGAAACCAAATCTTACCTATCACCCACCGATGCCTCTGCTTAATTCAATTTTAGTTGTTAAACAGGAATTAAAGTGAAACAATAGTTAAAGCCATGATCATCTCCAACGTCAACATGCGGCAAAACTCCAACAATGGTGGTACTTGACGACAAGCCAAACTCTTGAGCAAGCGACTACGACACGCGGGTCCGCTATCTACCAAACAACAGGTAATAGGATGTGTCCAAGGCTATATATGGCTGCAAGGGATATCACGGGTACGAAATCTAGAGCATCGCAGCACAGATAGCAAAGATCAACAGGAGGGAAATAAATACTAGAAAAGTAAGATAGGTAGAAAGGGGGAGATGCTCGCCTGAAAACATTGTCGAAGGGTTCATTCGAAGATCGGGGCGAAGCTCACATCAACTCAACGGCCTTATCCGCGAAGAAGCAAAACACTAGAAGAAACACCGGATGCACTATTTAATACAACGGCAGAGGATCGGCATGATGCAGGCATGATGGATGGCATGGCAAAGGTGCGATGCAATTAGGTCATATTAAGCGGAACCGGGGTCCCGACAATTAATTAGATGGTTCAAGTTATTTAGAACCCCCGCAATTTAAATGTTGTTTTAACAAGGCAAGATAAGATACCGGTTCGCTACACAAGTTTAAATGAGGCCGATAAGAGACTAGATTTGCCCGCATATGGGCCCCATATTTAATTATTAGGTGAATCGGCATAAGGCCCCCAAACCAATGATATGCATGCGAGATGATAATTAAATATGCAACAAGTTGATATCATTTATGAAAATAGGGTATCGAGGGAAAAGGGTCACACATTAGGGTTCTCGACGATCTTGGGGTTCCGGGGTTCGGGGTCGGTCTCAGGGTCAGGGTTCGACGGAAACGGGACCGTTCTCGGATAGCGGGCAGATCTTGTCGCAACCGGGAAGCAGGGCTTGGTTGGCGTCGGGGGCGCATCGGATTCTTCCGGGTCGGTGTCGTCCTTGTCGCCGTGTCGATCTTGTCGGGTCCCACAGGGTCGGTCTTGCCGTTGCGAGGGTCTTATCGGGCCCGCGCCATCGAGTCGGTCTTGGCGTCCGGGACGAAGTGCTTGTTGTTCCGGTGGCGATCTTGGCGCTCGGTGTCCGGGTAGGCGTACTTGTCGGCACGGGGTTTCCGGAGTTCATGGCGCGGTACCGGGTACGGGATCGGTCTTCGGGTCGGGTTCCGGGATCGTTCTTCGGCCCGGGGAACGGTCTTGCGAGGCCATCTTGGTTTGCCGGTGTCGGGCTCGGGTTCCGCGCCGGTGGTTCAAGGCCGCACCATCATCCAACATCAAGCCCACACCACGGTCCTGGGGGTTCTGGCCTTCGACGAGTAGCAGCACTCTTGTAACATGGACGCAGGGGTCATGTGTGGAGGTGGTCGCGGCCCTCGAGGATCTGTCTTGCCCACTCCTTGAGCGCCTTGACGAAGACGTGCTTGTGCCGGTCCCGGTAGTCGCGCAGGCTCCCGGAGGAGGCGAACGGCAGGGTCGGCGAGGTCATCGGGGCGAGGACGTGCATGCTCCAGGGCGGCCACGTACAGCGAGCAGCAGGGGCGGCCGGCTTGGCGGAACGCAGGGGCGCCGGGCGCGGAGCTCGGTCGAGGCCGCGGCGGTCGGGGACGAGGCGCTCCGGCGGGCTGCGGGGTCGGGCTCGGGGAGGTCTGCCGGCGAGCTGGGCCGGAGGGGGCGCGGGGACGCCGGCGGGGCGCGCGGACGGCAGGGAGCTTGCGGGGCTGGGCGGAGGCGAGGAGGTGGGGTCCTGGGCGAGCGGCGGCGGAGGCGGGCTCAGGCGAGCGGCGGCGGAGGCGGGCTCAGGCGAGCGGCGATTGGGCGCGGCCGCTGGCGCTCGGGCGGCGGGGTGGAGCAGGCGGGGCCGGCGGGCCTGGCGGCGCAGCGCGGGAGCAGAGAGGGGCGGGGCGCCGGAGGGGACGGCCGGCGCTGCGCGGCGCGAGCGCGGCGGCGAGGGAGGCTTGGGGACGGGGTGGAGCTCGGCGAGAGAGAGAGGGGGCCGGAGGCGGGCGCGGAGAGGGAGGTGAGGCGGCTCCGGCGCGGCCAAGGCGAGGAGGGGAGCGAGGCAGGGACGTGCGGCGGGGCGGCGGAGCTGCGCTGCGAGGTAGAGCGGGGTGGGTTGAGGGAGGCTGCACGCGTGCGCGAGGTAGGGGACGGGGTGGGCGCGCGGTAGGTGGGGACAGGGTGGGTCCCGCGTGGGGACGCGGTGGGGGTGTGGGCAGGTGGGGAGTTTGGGACCGGGGGAGGCAGGTGTGCGGTTGGATGCGTGCTGGGGGCGGGGCCCGCGTGCAGGGAGGGTGTGGGTTGAGTTGCTGGGTGGGTTTAGAGGGAGAGGGAGGGGTGAGTGGAGGGAGAGGCCAAGTGGCAGGTTCTGGTTGGTTGGGGGGGAGAGAAAAGGTGAGGTGGCAGCGTGTGAGTGGCCAGGGTGAGGTGGAGGCTGGGTTGGGGTAGATAGCTGGGTAGCTATAGGATTTAGGAGGTGGACCGTTTTAAAATCTGGGGCGGTCGTTCGGTCTACTCGGCCCGTTCGACTGCCCCACCAAAATAATTTAATATTTTTATTTGATTGCGACGAACTTTGTAATTAGTTTTGGACAAACAAATTATCCGGCAGCATCCGGGGTTTTGGCGTTTGAATAAAGACGAGGCGTTTGGAAAACAAATCGGGCTTTGCGAACATAGTTTTGGCAAACAATGCATGATGATGACGATGCAATGCACAAATTCCACGCGATTTTCTAGTAGTGGTTTTGCGGGATGCCACACCGCTGCCGCCGCCAGCTACCTCCAGGTCACGCGAGCAAAGGAGCTCGAGAGAGATCTTTCTCCTTTCGAGCAAAGCGGTAATCAGAGGGGAGATTCCAGCGATTTCCGAACTGTCGCCCCACAAGTCTGCGAGCGGCAGGACGCGCAGATTCCCACATGTGCGGGCCTAGGCGCAGAGACAATGAAACCACGATTGCTCACAGCACGCCCTCACCACCACGCGTAAGCTATAGACAAGAAAGCAGCGGACACAAACCTAGGAAGAAGACGCGAAGCCCAGGAGCAAGGCCGACCCGCCTAGCCGGCGGCGGCAGAAAGAGAGAAGAAAGCACGGCAGCAGCAGAGCAAGCCTCCGCCGTGGCCACCGAACAATCCGCCCAAAGACCCAGAGGCAAAAGGACGACCGTAATGAAAATATCCAGATTAGACGGTGCCCCACCGCAAGAAGCAACACCCAAAACACTAACCAACAGAACATACAGAGTGAATGACAAGCCGGGTCCATCTAGAAGGGGCCACCCTTCAGCCAGCATTTAAAGGCGTGTTGGAAGGCAGGGAAAAAACACACGGAACCGATTAGGCGGTGCCCCACCCGCAAGAAGCAACACCCAAAACACTAACCAACAGAACATACAGAGCGAATGACAAGCCGGGTTCATCTAGAAGGGGCCACCCTTCAGCCAGCATTTAAAGGCGTGTTGGAAGGCAGGGAAAAAAACACATGGAACCGATTAGGCGGTGCCCCACCCTCAAGAAGCAACACCCAAAACACTAACCAACCGAGTCCATCTAAAAGGGGCCACCCTTCAGCCAGCATTTAAAGGCGTGTTGGAAGGCAGGGAAAAAAACACACGTAACCGATGAAGGACAAGTTAGACAACCCACTTACAGAGACAAAAAATAAAAGGTCCACAAACAGGAACACACCGTGACCGCGCGCACGGCAAGAGCGCTTTCAGCACAGCCTGCATCTCACGCTTAACTCTTTAAGTAATTTTACGGAGTACTACACTTACAATCTCGTCGTGTCCACGTTTCCGTCCACCGGAGTGGAGCATAGGGATCGCGCGGGCTGGCTACTGGCCTCGTCCTCAGCTCCACCACTCCACATTTTCCACTTGTTAATTTACTTCTCGCCGATCCGCTTCTATATCGCCGGCCGGTGAGAATGCTCGATATATCTCCGGCTTCGGTTCGACGCACCTCCGGTGGCTCCACAGTCCACAGAGAGGCGCGCGACGGCGACGGCTCGTGCACGTCCGGCCACTGAAAGTTCCAAAGGCCTGAAGCTGACACCGACGAGCGAGCAGTAGTGCCTACTGTTGACAGAAACTACTAGTCTAGTACCGCCTAGTATCGGAGAAGCAGATATCTGCTCCGATGGTCCTAGCTAGGTAATTAAAGGAAAAGATCTCGTACTCCTAGATATTTATTGTGGCCTATATATCGGAGAAAATATCTGCTTAATTTTCGCCCCGGCGATCTCTGCGGCCTCCGGTGGAAGACTCGTGGCGCACATCCCCCGACGGATCGTGTTCGTGTGGTCGCCGCCTCGCGCGCCGCGATTCGCTGTGCACAGTAGACAGCACACATCCCTGGCTGTTGCTTCTGCTTCAACCTTATCCACATGCATGTAACACCGAGGAAAAGATAGCAAAAAAAAAGCTCAAAAAGCTA
The DNA here is from genome assembly GCA_910589765.1 of Avena atlantica. NCBI lineage: Eukaryota > Viridiplantae > Streptophyta > Magnoliopsida > Poales > Poaceae > Avena > Avena atlantica. Next base: position 494,491,070 of record OU342736.1, on the reverse strand, counting down.
GTATGGTAAAACCAAAGAAATTAGTAAACCCACGAGTTTGACCTTCCTACTGTTTAATTTGGAATTTCCATTTTTATTCTTTGTAATTGTTATTAAAATCATGTTCTTATAAATAGAAAATAGAGGAGACACATTATTTGTAAAAAAAAAAACAGATCTCTCGAGCAGTGGTATAAATTATACTAGCACACAGAAGAGAACAACATCTCTGAACTAGTTACAATGTTTGCTCGAGGTAATGATTCAAAACATCTCTGAAGTCCAGGTAGCTGATTGGCAGCTAAAGCTTCAATGGCACTAGTAGAAAAATGGTCTTTGCTTCGATCTAAAGTCTAACAATAGTCACGATTTGTTATGGGCCGGGACTAGTATGAGCACTAGTCCCGGTTCGTACCGTTTTCGGTGGCTAGGAGCCCGAGGAAAACTCTAATTCCGGGTCGTTTCAGACATTTACCCGGTTCGTGATACGGTCCGGAACTACAGGGGTTCGGACACGGACAACACCCTTTAGTCCCGGGTCGTGATACGGCCCGGGACTAAAGGGGTGCGGGCTCGGTAGGAAAACTTAAATTGGCTATAACTTTTGCGTACGATATAAAAAAAATGTACAACCTATCAAAATGTGTGGAACAAAATTGTGAGTTCGATTTCAATAGCTTTAGGCCGTTTTGGATTATTTTAGATTTTTAAAATTCGAAAAGAAAAATAAAGTTATTTAAAAAATTATTATTATTTGCAATTTTATTTATTCCATATTTGGATTCCTCACATTTTTCTGATAATTATGGATATATTATTTGTCGAATTTCGATTTACAGATTTAAATATATTATTTATGCCATATTAAATGAATAAATGGCAAAACAAAAATAAAATATTATTTTATTTGGTTTTTTACTTTCATTGGATTAAAATATTATTATTACTTATTTATTGTTGTTTACTAAAATAGTTGTTTGTAATTTCAAAAAACAAAGATGTATGACATATTGATATGGGCTAATAGGATAGATATGGTAGTGCTGACAACAAGGTATAAATGGGCTTCACGCGAGGACATCCCGAGTTAAGCGTGATGACGGTGGAGTAGTGTTAGGATGGGTGACCGATTGGGAAGTTTACCGTAAGTGTAATTTAACATAAGATTAGATATACTTAGTGAAAAAAGGTAGCGATATGTATGTAGGGGTAAACCGTGCGGCTCTCAATAGGCCTGCACTTGTATATATATGGGGTAGTTACAAGGGTGTAGCGTACGGTACACGATCGGTAAGTTACAGTCCATACCGTATGTGTTTACAAGTTAGAGTCCTAACACAACTAGTTTATCACCCTCCCTCAATCACAACCGGTCTATGAAGGTTGAGATTGCGCTTACAAGCCTCAAATAGTGGTAGTGGTAGAGGCTTAGTAAATATATCATCTAGTTGATCCTTGGAGGAGATGAACCTGATTTGAAGTAACTTCTGAGCAACACGTTCACGAACAAAGTGAAAACCCACCTCTATATGCTTAGTACGAACATGAAAGACTGGATTCGATGAGAGAAACGTTGCTCCAATATTGTCACACCACAAGATAGGTGGACGCTCTTGAGACAAACCAAGTTCACCAAGAAGAGCTTGTATCCAGATAAGCTCAGCTGTGGCATTAGCAAGTGCTTTATACTCAGATTCTGTACTGGAACGTGAGACAGTAGCCTGTTTTTTAGCACTCCAAGAAATCAGATTTCCTCCATAGAATATGGCAAAACCCCCCGTTGATCGCCGGTCATCAGAATTTCTAGCCCAATCCGCATCAGAAAATGCAGACAAAAGGTCAGGAGATTTAATAGCAGTACGGAGCAACAATCCATGAGAAAGTGTGGCCTTAACATAACAAAGAATACGTTTGACGGCTGACCAATGAGTAGATCGAGGAGCATGTAGGTATTGGCATACCTTGTTCACAACAAAAGACAAATCTGGACGAGTCATGGTAAGATATTGTAAACCCCCAACAACACTCCGATATCGTGTAGAATCCTCAGAGGAGAGAGGTGTACCGTCAGTAGCAGACAACCTGTCAGAGGAGGCCATTGGGGTAGATGTAGGTGCACACTTTAGAAGTCCAGCACGCTGTAATAACTCAGTAGCATATTTCTTTTGACTCATAAGAAGACCATCAAAAGACCTCTGCACCTCAATGCCAAGGCAGTAGTGAAGAGGTCCGAGATCTTTAAGAGCGAAAGATGTACGAAGCTGACAAACAAGGCGATCAATAGCAGTAGCAGAAGAGCTCACCACAATAATGTCATCCACGTAGACAAGTAGATAGAGTGTAATATCGGAATGCCTCAGAATAAACAGAGACGTGTCAGCTGTAGATACAGTAAAACCAAGTCCAGTAAGAACAGAGCTAAGTCGTGCATGCCAAGCACGAGGAGCCTGCTTGAGTCCATAAAGCGCCTTGTCAAGACGACACAGATACCCAGGATGTTGAGAATCCTCAAATCCAGGAGGTTGGCGCATGAACACTTCTTCCTCAAGCACTCCATGCAAAAATGCATTCTGTATGTCCAATTGACGGAGGTTCCATCCCTGAGTAAGAGCCATAGACAATAGTAAACGTATCGTTGTTGGCTTGACGACAGGGCTGAATGTATCCTCGTAGTCTAGACCATAGCGTTGCTTGAAACCCTTAGCAACAAGACGGGCTTTGTACCTCTCAATAGTCCCATCAGACTTCTGTTTAATTTTAAAGACCCACTTACAGTCAATAATATTCACACCCGACAACGGTGGACTAATCGCCATGTTTTGTTTGCTTGTAGAGCATTATATTCTGCCTCCATAGCTGCACGCCAGTGGTCAGAAGTCATTGCATCATGATAATTACGGGGCTTAGAGTGGACAAAATCATCTGCAGGTAGACGTGCAACACTCCAGGCAACGATTCCATCGGTACGTGTTTTAGGATTACGAATACCCAGCTGAAGACGCGTCGTAACACGACCAGGCTGAACAGGTGACGGTGATCCAGCCTCAGAATCCAATGTCACAGCTGCAGAATCGGTAGACTGCACACCAGGCGAGTATGCGTCGGTAGCAGAGGACGCTGTCCTGGGCGAGATGCCAGGTGACAAGGCCGGCCCAGCAGAGGAGTGTGTCGGTGTAGCAAAGTCATCAGAGTCCTGAATTGCATGCGAATGGGGACCAGCATGCATGCGAGCTACAGGAGCCAAATTCTCACAATCAACGTACTCATGTTCCTCACGCTCAACATGAGTAGTATCTTTATCTTGATCAAAAAGTTCAAGTCGAGCCCCACGTCCTTGTCCTGCACCATGGTTAGCCAATAGAGATGGAGAATATGCAGCATCAGCAAATTGGTCAGAAAGTAATAGTGGTGTATTTGAAGGTGAAGGTGTAGACGTGGACAAAATGTGAGAAAAAAGAAACACAGTTTCATCAAACACGACGTCACGAGAAATATATACTCGGTTAGTAGGAATATGAAGACATTTATAGCCTTTATGGAGAGAGCTATACCCTAGAAAAACACATTGTTTGGAGCGAAATTCGAGCTTATGCTTATTATAAGAACGAAGGTGTGGCCAACAAGCACAACCAAACACCTTAAGAAAAGTGTAATTAGGTAATTCCCCTAAAAGACGTTCAAGTGGAGTTTGCATGCCAATGACTCGACTAGGAAGTCGATTAATCAGAAAACAAGCGGTCGAGAACGCGTCACTCCAAAAACGGTAGGGAACGGAAGCATGCGCTAGGAGTGTCAAACCAGTCTCAACTATATGACGATGTTTGTGTTCAGCAGTACCATTTTGTTGGTGTGTATGAGGACAAGATACTCGATGAGAAACGCCAATGTCGGTAAAAAATTTGTTTAACTTATGGTATTCACCACCCCAGTCTGTTTGGACATGTAATATTTTCTTATTCAGAAGACGCTCAACATGTTTTTGGAATTCAAGAAAAACTTGAAACACATCAAATTTATGCTTAAGCAAATAAAGCCATGTAAAACGACTGTATGCATCAACAAAACTAACATAATACTCATGTCCACTAACAGAAACTTGGGCAGGACCCCAAACATCAGAATAGATAATCTCAAGAGGTGATGTGGTTATACGTATAGATAGAGAAAAAGGTAACTGATGACTTTTGCCTTGCTGACAGGCATCACAAACTACAGATTTATTAACTGACACTGAGGGAAGCTCATGACGATGCAAAACATGTTGAACTATTGGAACTGCTGGATGACCTAAACGTGAATGCCACTGCTCATGCGAGACCTTGATACTGCTGAAGACTTGTTTGACTGACGACACATCGAGATTATAGAGGCCTCCACGACATTCCCCTCTAAGAAGAACCCTTCTCGTGGCTCGATCCTTAACAAGAAAATACCAAGGATGAAATTCAAAAAATACGTTGTTGTCAAGAGAAAATTTCTTAACAGAAAGAAGATTACGAGTGACAGAGGGAACATGAAGAATGTTTTTGAGATGAAGTGTATGTGATGGTGTAGAAAGTGTTGATTGACCAATATGTGTAATGCGCATACCTGATCCATTGGCTGTCTGGACATGTTCCTTGCCATGATATTGTTCCTTTATGGTGAGCTTGTCGAGGTCGTTGGTGAAGTGGTCAGCGTACCAAGCAGGATCAATTGGATAGGACGAGGTGGAGCCACCATGAGTAGAAGTAGAGAATGCAGCAATCTGATGCTCCATGTGACGACCATCATTGCCAGCACCGAGAAAGTTGCGATCAAACCGTTTGAAACAACAAGACGCAACATGTCCGACCTTGGAGCATATTTGGCACACCGGCCGTGAGCCACCGCCGCCAGCAGATGGAGGTCCACGCTGATCATTGTGTGGTCCATTGAACGGTGGTGTGTTGGAGTAGTTTGGCTTGTCCTGGGATCTCGGATCAGCACGGTAGGACTGCTGACTCGGCTGGAACTGCTGGTGTGATGGGCGACTGCCGCCGGGACGAGCAGAGTAGTTGGCAAGGTGAACATCAGCCCTGATTTCTGCACGTCGATTCTCTACACGTTGTTCAGTAGATAGTAACTGAGAGAAAAGATCCCGCATGGGCATTGGGTCAGAAGCCGCGCGAGCACCAACGATCTGAGCCAATGCATCATATTCACTGTCCAGGCCGTCGAGTAGATAGCTGTTAAATTCTTCGGGTCGGAGAGGCTGCCCAATTGACGACAGTGTATCCGACAGAGATTTGACCTTGTTGAAGAACACGGTGACGGATGAATCAAGCTTTTTTACCTTGGAGAGAGCAGTACGAATTTGCATGGCACGTGCTGTGGATTGAGATGCAAAGCTAGCTGACAAGGTCTCCCATGCCTCACGGGATGTACTTGCAAACATCACCATCCCTATCACGGACTCAGAGAGAGAGAGCAAACAATAGCAGACAAGATCTCTTGGTCCTGCTGATGCCACGCTGTGTGCAGCGCGTTGGGTATGGTAGGAGGAGCACCATCCTTCGATGCCTCTGGATTGGGAACTTCAGCAGACGGACAGGTAAGCGTGCCGTCGACGAATCCTTGCAGGCGATTGCTCCGAAGAATCGGAACAACCTGCGCGCGCCAGTAGAGAAAATTATCAGCGGTGAGTTTGATCATAATCCGGTTCGACAGGTTGATTGGGGTTGAAGTGATCGCAGATGCCACAGGCGCCATTGATCCTGAGCCCATTGTCATGCCGGAGGTGAGCGACGAGTTGGTAGCCGAGCTGAAAGTTGCGGAGGTAGCGCTGGTGGTTGAGGGAGACGTCGCCATGGAATATCGGAGAGCGAACGAAGCAAGGCTAGAACGAATCTAGGTCTAGCGAGCCGCCGGGCTCTGATACCATGAAAAAAGGTAGCGATATGTATGTAGGGGTAAACCGTGCGGCTCTCAATAGGCCTGCACTTGTATATATATGGGGTAGTTACAAGGGTGTACGTACAGTACACGATCGGTAAGTTACAGTCCATACCGTATGTGTTTACAAGTTAGAGTCCTAACACAACTAGTTTATCACTTAGTACTAAAAATGTTCCAAGTGAGAGGATTACGAGTCAAACAATTTAAAAGTTCAAGAAAAAATCAAAAAAAAAATGAAAAAAAATCTTTAGTCCAGGGCCGTATTACGATCCGGGACTAAAGGTCCTTCGTCCCCCGCTATAAAAACAGCCATGCGGTGACCTCTAGTCCCGGGTTGTAACAAACCAGGACTAGAGATAGGGGCCTTTAGTCCCGATTTCGCAGTCCCGGGTGTAAAATCGGGACTAAAGGCCCTTACAAACCGAGACTATATGCCCTTTTTCTACTAGTGTGGACTGTCCCATGAAAGAAGATATGATCGCCTAGCTGAACTAATAATTCTACGCATAAGTCTCGGGGAAACAGGAATGTTTGGTAGGCGTACAAGTGCAAAGTAGATGATTTTGAAACACGGAAAATGAGTAGAAATGACGTCCATTTGGATGGAACAAGGGAAAACATACTAGCAAATACTGCGTCGGTTCTTGTTGATGGGTCTAAGAAGACGTTGGAATAGTCATCATTAATCTATGTTCCTACAAAATTGGGGTACTATAAGGAATCAATTCACAGAAATCTAGATATCTAAGTAATATATGACCATTCGATGTAGTGGCACTCAGAAAGTAAGAAAGAGAATTCCACAAAAATCACATGAATTTCTACAATCCAAAGACGGTAATATTTTAGAAAGAAGCGGTATCCTCCTTTCTTTCCTCTCATTTAATGTTTTTTTTTTAAAGCATGTGTAAAACTGGCTCTTGCATGAGAGTCAACAACTTGTATTTTTATTTATCTCTCTTCAAAAATGCTTAGTCAGCCGACTCACTATTGTACTTGCTCTCAACGTGCACGTGACGGCACGCACGACTGAGATATTCTGTTTGCAAGTGGCGTCTCGTCCCGCGCGCATTGGTTCCGTCGAAGACGGTGACGGCCCGGACGAGCCATGCCACCGAAACGCGTGGCGCGAACGAATGAACGATGGAGGCGGTGAAAATGGAGACATGCCATGCTACACCGACCGATCGACCGGGAAAAATATCCCGTACGTGCTGCTTTGTCCAGCGCCAGCTCCAGCCTCGTCCACACGCAGTTCTACCCCTCGCAATATAGAGGCCTCCGCAATATATCGGGAAAAAGGAAACCATGATGGCGACCGAAGCGCCGAAAAGCAAGAGTAGAAAGAACCTGACGGTTAGGAAATAATTAACCCAAGATAGAGCACGTACGTAAATAAAGTCGTACGTACGTGTGGAATTTGTCCTAGCTAACCAGTGAAAGGGTGGTTTGGTATAGACCGAGAAGAATGAAAAAAAATACTCCTAGTATTTAGAGTGGGTCTGGAGCTTGGTTGTTGGCCGGATATATACATTACCAGTGGCGGCGGATCTAGCTGAGTGATCCAGCGCGCGGTTCAACTTTCACATACTCCCCTTCGCTCCGTATTAATGACATTAACTTTATCTAGATTCGTACGTATGATTAGAAGTTGTTTGGTTCCAGCCTAGAGATCGATCGCCTGGTCCGATCCATTATACATGATTGACATATGATACTATTCTCTTCGTTTTATAATAATATAAGATGTTTTATTATTTTATAAAAGAAGTATATCTAAACACACACACTAAAAGATGTCTAGATATACAGTAATATAGAGTATGTACAGATCGATCTGTTGAAACAAGTGGCACAATCCTCAATCGAGTCACCGTCCAGTCCTTCAGACCGAATAATATGCAGCAGGAGGTGTGAGCTGCTGTTGCGCTCTCCCTCTGTGCCGGCCAAGAGAACAGATCAGAAACCTCGTGTCGTGGCAATAGCCATGTACACGTGCGTGCACAGCTAACTAACCAATAGCCAGCTCACCTCCTGCCCGTATATACGTATATATCCAAGTTCTTAACGAGGTCAACACATTTGGACTTTTGTGATCGTGCGGTTATATTTATTTATTTTGAAATGAGGCAAAAGCTTTGCTTTCATTGATATAGTAGAAGAGAGCCGGCCCGGTTATGAGAAAAACTAGCTAAAATACTGTCAACACGACACCACACGCTAGCTCCAAGGCTGCGCTCTACACAGGTCAACGATCAAATAGGCCGACACCACACCTCAACGCATCAGGAGGAGGCGAAAGACCAGAGTCACCGCTCCAACTACCACGGCAGCCCCAGGACCGCGCCCCGCCTGGCCAAAGACGAACGCGCCTCCGCCAAAACCACCAAAAAACACTCCATAAAACCATCTATCCGGCGGACGTTCAAAGCGAGACCCTAAGAGTCAAAGCGACACAAAAAGCGCCGCCCACACTCGATCCTGCGAGGGATCTAGGGTTTCCCCCGGAAAGCCCGGGCGGAGGAGCAAGAATTATTTACCTTCTGCCTACAGTTTTCTCGGTGGCACCAAACTCCCAGGCCCCATACCTGACTTCAGCAGCATGCAGAACTTGACTGCACTGTAAGCTCATTGCATATACCATTTCACATTTCATCCTAGGATTTATCCTCCTTCATGCTAATATTTCACATTTCAAAAAGGCATCTTGACGGGTAATAAGTTCAGTGGACCATCAACCCTTCAGGCCTTGTTTACTTATCCGGTATTTTTATCCACAAAAGACGCGGGAATATGCGGGGATTTGGTGTTCACCCAATACTCTCAAATCCCCTCAAATCCCCTTCCCCAAAAATACTCTACCATGATGGAGAGTTTTTAATCTAGTCAAAAATACACTAGTGTGGAGGGGATTTGTGGGGATATTCCGGGATTATCCCCTCAAAACCCGGCCTAGTAAACAACCTATCGGGGAAATTCCGGGATACAAAATAATCCCCTCCCATCCCCTGAAATACCCTAGAAGTAAACAAGGCCTCACTGGGAAAGCTCATCAACCTTAGGGAGCTGTAAGTACTCACCAATTTCTCCTTCTGTGGTTCTTTCCCCTTGCCTTTTTTCCTTTCCCTCATACATTTGCTCTGGACAATGCCAGATACCTAAACAACAACAGTCTCACCGGACAGATACCAGCGAGCCTGCTAACCAAATCCTCCTTGCCATCTAAGCTACCGGTGGACATACTAACAAAATGCATAACCGCACAGGGAATCCTGATAAACAACACCATGCCCCCAAAATACTACTCCCTCAGTCCCAAAATAGATGTCTCAATTTTTTTAAAAATTTTGAATGAATCTATATACTAAATAGTGTCTAGATTCATTCAATTTTTGGCAAATCTGAGACATCTATTTTAGGACGGAGGGAGTACTTGCTTACACCATGCCCCAAAATACTACTTGCCATCTAAGCCACTGGTGGCCATACTAACAAAATGCATTACCGCATTCCTGGCACATAAAGCTTAAAACATACCTAAATCCTACACGCCATCTACCGAAGGTTAGTTCTTAGTACTGATGCTGCACGGTGTGCTCACTCCGCTTCCTCGTTATCATCATCATCATCATCATCAGTTGCTCGGATGATATGCACCTGAAAAAGCAATTCATTTATTCAGATTAAACCATGGTGAGTTACAACTCAATATCATTCACATGTACTCCCTCCGTTCCAAAATATAAGACGTTTTAGGTTTGTGAAGAAAACGAATCTAGACTTATTTTAGTATGTAGTTCATTCAACTTTAGAATGAATCTACACACTAAAAAAAGTCTAGATTCATTTTCTTTACAAACCTAAAACGTCTTATATTTTGGAACGGAGGGAGTAGTAGTGTTCACTAGGTTGTAGGCTTGATAAGCTGAAAAACCGCCGCGTCTCCATCCTGAATCACATGGTCCAAAGAAAAAACCAGCCCAGCCACCACTCAGCCCCTTCTTGTAGGCTACGTAATTGGTCCTATATTCTTCATCTTTGTCATCCACCAAATTGATAGTGCAATCTTGTTTTGGCAGGTACATGTCACAGAAATGGCTAGGCAGACCCTGTTGATAACGTCACAGAACAAAATTAGTACGCACAAGAATATGACATGAGCTATGAATTTACTAGGAAGGGTACATAAAAGTGCAATACTAACCAGCCAGAACCCTGGCACCATGTGTGAATGTAACATGCGCTTCACAAAGGATGTGAATTCAGGGTCAAGTTGTGCTTCCAACTCCTCAGCTTTTCTCCCTGCCTCCATCCTAGCTTTCATGGAAGCTGTTCCGGTTCTTGCCAAGTAGATGCTGCCAGATCTTTTCCTAGGAGACCACCTGCAGACGAAATGGATAAATATGATCTGTTACATGATGGGAGAAAGTATAGGTCTAGAGCTCCTATGTTGATGATAGCACATCTTCACAAACCTTCCCACTCTCTTGCCATCCAACTGTTCAATTGAAAAGAGATCTTAGTTACTTGTCAGAGGAGTAAACCCAGTAAGGACAACTGCTCAATGCCTCTTTAATTTAGGAAATTTTACATAATACAAGTAGAATAAAAATGCCTCTGAACAGGAGCACACTATTTTTTTGAAACCTACAAACTTACATTGCACTACGACATGAATACACAATGCATATGCAGCATAAGTCATCAGATCATTTTACACAGCTCCACCTCATGATGGTACGCTGAAATTCTGCACGCAAGCAAGGGCAGTAGTATAATAAAACTTGCATATAAGAAAGAACAAGCAGTGTATTGCATTGAGCATTAGAATATCTGTGTGACAACACCACTCATAAGGCAAAAAGGATTAAGAAAAATCACGCTACAGATAACACCGAGTTTTACTCGAAGCAGAAAATACAGTGTCAAAACTGGAGCCGAGTCCTAGGCGTTCTGATAGTGGTGCAGCTTGTACAGCAAAACCTTTCCGCCAGCATGTCCGACGGAGAGGAACCCGCTCCCAGGGCTGAAATCCAGGCACCTTGGGTAGTGAAGGCTGAACCGAGGGCCTGGCCAGTTCTGGTACACGGTAAAGGACGGGACGTGCACCAGCCTCATGCCGTTCCTCTCCTTCCCCGAGCATATCGCCAGAATCTGGGCGTCGTGGTTGAACTTCATTTGACCGATGTCGGTTGTGAGGTTTTCAATCGTCTTCAGTGGCTTCTTCTTCCCTCCGAGGAACTCGTCCCTCTTGTACACGTTCACGATGCCACTGCTGGAGCCTGTAGCGAAATAGGAGCTGTCCGGAGAGGTGCAGAGGGAAAGACCTGCCAGGGAGCCCTCATCAGTAGCCTTGTGCATGCACTTCCTTGTTCTAAGATCCCAGCGGTAAACGTGGCCATCCCCGCCACTGCTGATTAGCTGGTTCCCACCGTCAGCAAAAGCCAATGAACGCACATTCCCGTTCATCTTGAGGGTCCCAATGAGCTGCTTCGTTTTGGTAGATACCAAAAGAATGTACCCCTCATTACCAACAAAGGCAATGGTTTTTGAATCAGGTGATACCTCAAAGCTTTCCAGGCTTTTCTCGTCACGTCCAGTCAAGGGTCCAATCTTACTAACAGCAGCTTTCACCAAATCAAATGAGTAGAAGAACTTCCTCCTGCCTGAAAGTATCACCTCAGAGCCATCAGGTAGAAAAGATGCCTTGTAAACTGGGCAGTCCTCGATAAATATGCTCTGGATCTTGGGGTTTCTCTTCCCATCAATCTGGAAAAACCTGAGATGCTTGTCCAGACCAGCAACAAGCATCAGCTGTCCATTTCTGTGGAACTGCACTGAGTTGATAGGACCACTGGATCGCTCCTGCGCATTAGCATCAACAAGCCTTGAGAAGTCCAACATGGCAGGCAGGAGCTTAGCAGTACCCTTGACAACAAGCTCATCGTTGTTCCGAAGAGCATTGTCGACTCCGCCCTCCTCCTCATCGGATTCAGCATCAGGGAGAGGAGCTATGCGGTCCATATCTGCCCAGCCAGTGAAGGGGTTCAGCTTGGCGTGCTGGCCGCGCAACCTAGCTTCATACTCTCTGCCCGAGATCACACACTCATCAGCCTCCTTTCTCAGCTTCCTCAACCTCGCAACCTTCACGATGTCCACCTCGGTCCTGTCCTCCTCGTCATCCACCCAGGCGGGCTTCCTCCCCTTACCGTCCGTCTCATCGTCACTGCCCAGGTCCTCCTCATAAACAGGCATGTCGTGGCCAGCGGAGCGATCCATGAAGAACAAAGGGCCATCCTGGCCTCGAGCGGGCACAACTGACCCAGCCTCAGTGCCAAACTCTGGCGGGGCATAGATGGCACCAAACAGCGAATTCTCCAGCTGTTTCATCTCCTCCGCCTCCTGGGTCTGCCTGGCCTTGAGCTCCTTGGCCTTCTTTCTCTTCCAGTCCTTAATTTCATTATTATTATGTGACCTGGCTTTCTTCCCAGCCTCTGCATCCAGAGCAACCTCGTCCCTGTCATTGGTTTTCTCCAGGCGGCGCTTCTGGACCGCGTTCTGGGAAATCAAGCTCATCCTAACCTGAGGAACAGCCCATGAAAAATAGCAGTAAATTAGACAAGAGTGCGAATTCGACAAATGCACAAAGCTTCTACAGGTTGCGGGGGGTTAGGATACCGAATTACTGAGGCGAGAACATACTACAGGGGAGGAATCAAAACTTGTGGAGGTTAACTGCTTTGGGCGTATATAAGCTAGGGAATTGCCGGATAACCAAGAGCACATACCTGGAAAAGCGATGCCCAATAAAGCGGACGGGGAGGGAGGCGATGCCGTGACGGGATGGAACAGGGGCGGGGATGCGCGTGACGCTAAAGCTACGGCGGCGGCGGCGGACTGGAGCTTTGGTAGGCCAGAGCACGAGAGGGAGAGGACGTGCGGTACGGTGTGGGTCGCTGCGAGGAGGCGGGGCGACGTCGGGTGGCGCCGCCAGTGTTCAGGGGAGAGGGGAGGGGAGCGCCGCCAGCATAGTAGGAGGGAGAGGGCTGGATGGGTGGGAGAGCGAGAGAGGGTTTTAGGTTTCGCAATTTCTATTCCGGGACCGACCTCGATCTAGAGAATCGCGAGGTAGCTCATCTGCTCCGTCGATCCTCCATCGCGTGGCCCGCAACAATCGGTGCGAGGGCCCTCCCCCAGTGATATTACCTGCAATGCGAACAATGCCCGTGGCACTTGGGCAAATTGGACGAAAATAACCTATAAAATAACAAATTTATAGAATGAACTCTGGTGAAAAGAAATTTACTGCACTAACCCTTTTTGCAACGTCGTAGACAATAGCGCCACACTCTGTAGAGCAGCGCCATGACGCGTGGCACCGCGCACCTGCCAGCGTGGCTCGTCCGTGGCCTCGTGGGCCCTGGTCCCGCTAGTGCGGCGCCTTGCAATGTGGCGCCGCACTGTGTAGTGCAGCGCCTGGTGCCACACATTAGGTCTTGTACTAGCGCGGCGCCAGCCCTCCCCGACCCAGCCTCATTCTTTCTCCCCACAAGAAGCTGCAGCGGCGGCTCTTCTCCCCCTCCACCTCCTCCCTCCTAGTGCCCAAATCGGAAGCCTCTCTCTATGGAGTTTGATCCTCCCAAGTGCCTTGAGGTATTCTTCCCCTTCTTCTTTGATTCACCCATTAATTTCTTGTTTTGGTCCATATCTTGCAAATCCTAGGTTGTTTTGTAAGATGCATGGTAGAATGTTGTTGCATTGGCATAGGGGTTGGGTATTGTGTTAATGTTAGCATGGGTATCTGAGTATGTTGACCATGGTATTGTTGTTGTGATTATCTTAGGCATGGCAAGAATTGTTCATGTTCACCATGTAGACAAGGATGCTTATTTGAGAGGTAACATAGAACCGGACCCGGACGAGCTCGATTTGGTGTTTGAGCGTACTCCAACCTATGTCGAGGTCTTGGAGCAATTGATGATTGAATTGAAATGGATGGACCCAAATGATGTTGTTGAGTTGGAGGGAAGACATAATGTTGGCTTGGGAATGCATGTCCGTTGGAAGACCATGTGTATCTTCTCCGAGGCCCATTGGCTTGCATACAAGGAGGTGGTGGCCGAATCACTAGACAAGGCTCTTGAGCTATTTGCCACCAAGAAAGTTGGTAGTTCATTGTCTTTGGACTTGAACCGTATGGTATCCCCATTGCGTACTATGAGTCCTCCAACCGTAGACCAAGAGCTAAGACGTAAACCTCCCTTGACCCAAACATTGAGCCCGATTTCAAGACACCAAGACGAAGTGTTGGAAGAGGACAATGATGATTTTAGGGGTGAAGATGAAGATGACAATGATGATGTTGAACTCCACGACAACAATGTTGGAGATTTGGACAAATATATCACGCAAGATGACATGGACCGTGACCTCCCATATTCTCGAGTCTATGCATCAGACTCGGATGATGATGGCCCCGAAGAAGAAGTTGACGAGGAGGGGTTCACGGTTATAGAGGCCAAAATCCACGATACCGTATTGGGCTGGGACCATCGGGTGCCTTTGTTTCGTGATCTTAGTCTTGCGGATGAAGCCACGGTTGATGGTGGCAAGGGCATAGTGCTTGGACCAAGGACAAGTTCTTACCGGGATGGCAATGAAGTGAATAGTGTCTTTTGCAAAGGATCAAGGTTCAAGACCTTGTTGGAATTTAAGCAATGGATAAAGGACTTCTCGATGAATCATCATCGTCCTTACACGGTCGCGCACTCGGATATCGAGAAGCGTTACACGGTGAAGTGCGAGGAGGAAGGATGTCCTTGGATTGTGCGTGCAAGACCATTCAAGGGAGGTCCCGATTGGCACATATCTAGTTGCGTATCAACTCACATGTGCCGGGGGCCGATGGTGGATGTCAAGGATGCAAATAACGAGCACCGGCAACTCACCTCCGAGTTCCTCGCTTATAGGCTATCCAATGACATCGCGTCATTTCCAATAATGACCATCAAGATGGTCATGGAGCTTGTGAATGTCCGCTTTCACTACGAGGTGAAGTACGGGAAGGCATGGAAGGCTAAGCAAGCCGCATTCAAGATGTTGTATGGTGATTGGGAGGAATCTTATAACTGAATCCCAAGGTTGTTGTTAGCGATAGCCAATGCTAACTCGGGCATGGTTCATGTGGTTGAACCTTATGGGAACAAGACAAGGATTGTAAATGGAAAAACCGTGCGAATTTTTGGCCGTGCATTTTGGGGTTTCGAGCAATGTGTCCGGGCTTTTCAACATTGTAGGCCAGTCATATCCGTTGATGGCACCTTTATGACCGGACAATTCAAAGGCACTATCTTGATTGCAATAGCCAATGATTCCAACAACCGGTTGATTCCTTTGGCGTTTGCTTTGGTGGAGGCGGAAAGCAATGATAATTGGGAGTGGTTCTTCTATCTTTTGAAAACCAAGATATTAACCCCTCAAAGGGAAATATGTGTCATCTCTGACCGTCATCAAGGAATTCTCAATGCGGTGATGATTGATATTACCGGCCATGCTCCATCGTACAATCGTTGGTGCATGAGACACTTTTGTGCAAACTTCTATAGGGCATGCAAAAGTAAGGATTTGTCCGATGATCTACAAGATTGTTGCCTCGCTTTCACGGAACGTCGTTTCTCTAACTTGTACAACACATTGCTATTCAACAAAGAACTCAATGCGGGTGGTCTTGAGTTTCTCAATAGGAACATTGAACATATGGGAAAGTGGGCACGAGATTTTGATGACGGTGGACGAAGGTACGTCCAAATGACAAGCAACATGGCAGAGGCATTTAACAAGTTGCTCAAAGGTGTCCGTGCATTGCCCGTCACGGCAATAGTCTGATATACATTCGACATGATGAATGAGTATTTTCTGAAATACTCACATGAAACGGACCGTCATATTGCGGGGGACAACAAGAACAAGTACAAGTACAAGTACCCACCTAAGGTTGACTATTGGATGCAATTTCAGACAAGGAAAGCGGATCCCCAAGTTGTCACGGAATATGACAATGACGAGCTAATTTACCAAGTTACGGAGTCCGGAGGTACAACGGCTGATGGTGTCCAACACGGAGGCCGAGCTTTCAAGGTCTCGCTCAAGACCTGTGAGTGCACATGCGGAAGGCCATCATTGCTTCATCTTGCATGCTCGCACTTGCTCGTGGCATCTTGCAGGCGACATTTGGATTACAATAATCCGCTCATGGTGAGAGAGGCTGAGTTCTCTATTGAGACTACTAAGAAGACATGGGCTCCTAGATTTCATTCATACTTGGACCAATCACAATGGCCAGAGTACCATGGAATTAAACTATGGCCCGATCCAAAATGGAAGGTTGTTGGACGTGGAAGATGCAAGACAAAGCGCTTTAGGAGTCATTGTGGTGGTGGTCGGGAAACGGGCAACGACCAATTTCAAGAGCCTCATGAGAGAGCCCGGTGTGGAACGTGCAATGGTGAAGGGCACAATGCAAGAAAGTGTTCTCAAAGGAAAAGAGCAAAAGGAAATCAAGAAAGTAGTAGCCAACCAAGTAGTATCTAACCAAGGACTAGCCAACAAGATCCAAGCCAACCAAGTGGTAGCCAACCAAGGACTAGTCAACAAGCTCCAAGCCAACCAAGGACTAGCCAATCAAGTACTAGCCAACAAGCTCCAAGGCAACCAAGTGGTAGCCAACAAAGGACTAACCAACAAGCTCCAAGCCACAATTTTCTTAGACAACAAGATCCTAGACAACAAAGAGGTCGACAACTTGGGCTAAGAAGAGGAAGAGGGCGTGGTGGTTTTAATCCCGCTAGTATGATAGGTTACTTAGCAGGACCAAATCCGTATGCTCGTAGTATGTTCACATTTATGTATATTTTACTATCATTCATGCTTATTGGGTTCAATGTATCCTTTACTAACTTGTACCTTTTATTCTTATAATAGGTATGGCCACTCAACCCAACAAGGGCAATGATTGGGAAGGTGTGAGATACTCGAAGGTCTGGGCGAATGCTATGGAGGTGGTGGAGAAGAGGAAGGAAGCCGAGGAAGAGAGGAAGAGGAAGGAAGCTGAGGAAGAGAGGAAGAGGAAGGCATTCAAAGAGGTAATTCAACTTGCTCGTGACTTGGCGAAAAAGAAGGACGAGGTGAAGAAGAAGAAGGAAGAGGAAGAGAGGAAGAGGAAAAAGAAGAAGGAAGAGGAAGAGAGGAAGAGGCAAAAGGAGAAGATAGAGGAGGGACAATGCTAGGCCACCTTGCGCTAACCAAGAGGAAAGGCCAAAGAAGGCGTTTCGTACTTCTGAGGCCCATGGGAAGGAGGTTCCTATCTGTTGGTGTGGAACCGATTGCACTGTTAAGCAGTCCCAAGACTACTATTCTGATAGTTGGGGAAAGAAGTTCTTCATGTGTGCCAACTACAATCGCTCTCCTGAGCGTAGCCGCAACCCATACGACACTCCACCGGTATGCACAAAGTTTTTTAGTTCTTCATGTGTCCCAACTATTCCATATCATAGCCTCTAACATGCACTATTTTCTTGTAGTCTCCCCCTCCGGTATGCAGGTGGAGGGTTTCGCGGCATAGTAAATCAAAATTTTCTACGGAGCGAACAGAGGGAAAGCCAAGATCTAATCTAGGAGATGCAAACAACGAGAGAGATTGGATTAGATCTTCATACCCTTGAAGATTCGCACAGCGGAACGTTCGTCGAAACGTGGGTGATGTAGTCGTACTCGCTTCTCCTCCTCGCGATCCGATCCGATCTAGCACCACAAGTGGCGGTGCCTCCGTGAGATGCACACGTGCAGCACCTCGACGTCTCCTCCTTCCTCGGACCAGCAAGTATGGTGGAGAGATAGATTGGATCTACAACACGACGGCGTGGTGTATATGGTGGAGAATTTCTGCAGCAGGGCTTCGCCTACAAACAGTCGGGAGGGAGAGAGGAAAGCTAGCAAGGCGGCTAGGGTTTGGAGGAGAGGTGTAGGGGGTTGGTGCGCCCCCACCCCTATTTATATAGAGGGGAGGCGCAGCCCTAGCCCCTCCCCCAGGCCCAAAGGATAAGGAGTGGGGGGCATGGACTCTCCCCTCTTCTAGAAACCCTATCTCTAGTTTAAACGATTTAAACTCTCTAGGATCGGCTGGGCCCTATGGGGCCTTGTGCCCCTGGCCCAATGCGGCCAGGACACTCCCTCATAGGCCTATGCCCCCTCCCGGAAGGTGGTGCCACGTTGGTCCCCTTCCGGAAGGTTCTAGAAGCTTCTGGGACAATACCGATTAACCCGGAACAATTCCGAACTCCAAAAACTGCACTGCCTTATATGAATCTTATTCTCCGGACCACTCCGGAACCTCTCGTGATGTCCCGGATCCCATCCGAGACTCCGAACAAAAATTCATAAACCAATTATCCAATCTATCCTAGCGTCGAGACACGTTAAGTGTGTGACCCTGCGGGTTCGAGAATATGCAGACATGATCTTCTATCAATAATCAACAGCGGGGTCTGGGCACCCATATTGACTCCCACACATTCATCGATGATCATATCGGATGAACCACAATGCCAGGATTCAAACAATCTCATATATATATTCCCTTCGTCTCGCGATATTTTACTTGCCCGAGATTCGATCGTCGGTACCGTCATACCTAGTTCAATCTCATTCACAGCAAGTACTTTACTCGTTCCGTAATCCGATATCACTTTGTGATTAACTCCTTAACCACATGCTTGCAAGCGGTGTTGATATCGATTACCGAGTGGGCCCGAAGTATATCTCTCCGACTTGGGAGGGACAAATTCCATCTCGATACATACAACCCAACAGATACTTTCCGATCACCTGAGAGACACCTTTATGATCACCCTCTCATAGGATGACGTTTGATGACCTCAAAGCTTTCTTCCGATACCAGGGAGTTGTATTATCTCATGGTCTAAGGAATACAATATTTGACATAGGAAAAGCTTCGCAAAGATGAACACGATGATACGATCTAATTGCTTCACTTAGTTTGGGTCTGTCCATCATATCATTCTCCAATGTTATGATCTCATTATCAATTGACAACTCATGTCTATGGTTAGGAAACCTTAACCATCATTGATCAATGAGCTAGTCCATAGAGACGTACTAGGGACATGGTGTTGTTCACAAACCACACAAGTATTAAAGTTTCCGCTTAATACAATTCTAGCATGGAATATAAACTTTATCATGAACAAGAATTATAATAATAACATCTTTATTATTGCCTCTAGGGCATAATTCCAACAGTTTCCCACTTGCACTAGAGTCAATAATCTAGTTTACATTTGGCAACAATCTCACACCCATGGCACTGAGGTGCTGATCATGTTTTACACGTGGAAGAGGTTTAGTCAATGGATCTGCGACATTCAGATATGTATGTACTTTGCTAATCTTCAGATCTCCATCTGCAATATAATCTCCGGATTATATGAAACTTGCGGTTGATATGCTTGGTCTTTGTATGATATCTTGGTTCCTTAGCGAGTGCTATGGCGCCAGTGTTGTCACACAATATCTCTAGTGGGTCCAATGCACTTGGAACCACGCCAAGCTCAGTGATGAAGTTTCTGATCCAAACTCCTTCACTTGACGCTTCTGCAGCAGCCATGTATTCCGCTTCCACTGTAGATCCCGCGATCACGCTTTGCTTGCAGCTTCTCCAGCTCACAGCTCCTCCATTCAAAATATAAACGTATCCTGTCTGAGATTTGGAATCATCCTTGTCAGTGTCAAAACTAGCGTCGACGTAACCTTTTGCGACAAGCTGTTCATCACCCCCATAGACTAAGAACATTTCTTTAGTCCTATTTAGGTACTTTAGGATGTTCTTCACGGCTGTCCAGTGTTCCACTCCTGGATCACTTTGATATCTGCTCGTCAAACTAAGAGCATTGGACACATCCGGTCTAGTACACAGCATGGCATACATGATGGAACCTATGGCCGAGGCATAAGGCACTTTGCTCATAGCTTCCCTATCATTTACCGTAGCTGGACACTGAGCCTTGCTCAATATCTTACCTGACAACATAGGCACTGAACCTTTCTTTGCCTTATCCATTCTGAACCTTTTCAGAACTTTGTCTAGGTATGTACTCTGGCTTAAAGCTATCAGGCGTCTTTGTCTATCTCTATAGATCTTGATGCCCAATATATAAGCAGCTTCACCTAGGTCTTTCATTGAAAAACACTTGTTCAAATAACTCTTCACATCGTTAAGCATGTTGATGTCATTTCCGATAATCAATATGTCATCCACATATAGTACCAGAAACGTCACCGAGCTCCCACTCACTTTCTTGTAGATACAAGCTTCGTAGCAATTTGGAACAAATCCAAAACTCTTGATCACTTGATCAAAACGAAGGTTCCAACTCCGAGATGCTTGCTTCAGTCCATAAATGGAACGCCGAAGTTTGCATACTTTACTAGCATCCTTAGGATCGACAAAACCTTCGGGTTGCATCATATACAACTCTTCATCAATGTTGCCATTGAGGAAAGCAGTCTTGACATCCATCTGCCATATTTCATAATCATGAAACGCAACAATTGCTAATAAAATCCGAATGGACTTAAACATCGCTACGGGAGAGAAAGTCTCATCGTAGTCAACACCTTGAACTTGTCGAAAACCTTTTGCGACAAGCCGTGCTTTATAGACGGTAACTTTACCATCCGCGTCCGTTTTCTTCTTGAAGATCCATTTGCACTCAACGACCTTTCGGTCGCTAGGAGGGTCCACCAAAGTCCATACTTGGTTTTCGCTCATGGATCCCAATTCGGATTTCATGGCTTCCAGCCATTTCTCAGAGTCTGGGCTCATCATCGCTTCCTCATAGTTCGTAGGTTCACTGTCTTCTACTAACAAGACAGTCAAGACAGGGTTGCCGTACCACTCAGGAGGGGCACGCGACCATGTCGACCTGCGACGTTCAGTAGCAGCATCGTCCGAAGCTTCATGATCCTTGTCATTAGCTTCCTCTATTGTTGGTGCAGGCGGCACTGGAACAATTTCAGGTGCTGCGCCACTCTCCAATTCAAGAGAAGGTTCAATAACCTCGTCTAGCTCTACTTTCCTCCCACTCACTTCTTTCGAGAGAAACTCCTTCTCAAGAAAGGAACCGTTCTTTGCGACAAACACTTTGCCTTCGGTTCTGTGATAGAAGGTATACCCAATAGTTTCCTTAGGGTATCCTATGAAGACGCATTTCTCCGCTTTGGGTTCGAGCTTGTCCGGCATCAACTTCTTGACGTAAGCTTCGCATACCCAAACTTTAAGAAACGACAACTTAGGTTTAGCACCAAACCACAGTTCATACGGTGTCGTCTCAACGGATTTAGATGGAGCCCTATTTAAAGTGAATGCAGCGGTTTCTAATGCATAACCCCAAAATGATAACGGCAAATCAGTAAGAGACATCATTGATCGGACCATATCTAATAGGGTTCGATTCCGGCGTTCAGACACACCATTGCGCTGTGGTGTTCCGGGTGGCGTGAGTTGTGAAACGATTCCACTTGCTTTAAGATGCGTGAGAAAATCATAACTTAAATATTCACCTCCACGATCGGATCGTAGAAACTTAATCTTTCTTTTACGATGGTTCTCCACTTCATTCTGAAATTCCTTGAACTTTTCAAATGTTTCAGATTTATGTTTCATTAAATAGATATACCCATATCTACTCAAGTCATCGGTAAAAGTGAGGAAATAGCGATATCCACCGCGCGTCGAAACACTCATCGGTCCGCATACATCGGTATGTATGATTTCCAACAAGTCTGTTGCTCTCTCCATCATACCGGAGAACGGGGTTTTGATCATCTTGCCCATGAGGCATGGTTCGCATGTGTCAAATGATTCAAAATCAAGAGACTCCAAAAGTCCATCAGAATGGAGTTTCTTCATGCGCTTTACACCAATATGACTTAGACGACAGTGCCACAAATAAGTAGTATTATCACTATCTACTTTGCATCTCTTAGCCTCAATGTTATGCATGTGTGTTTCATCCCTTTCGAGATTTAGAAGAAATAAACCATTTACAAGAGGTGCATGACCATAAAAGATGTTACTCATATAAATAGAACAACCATTATTCTCCGATTTAAATGAATAACCATCTTGCAATAAACACGATCCAGAAATAATGTTCATGCTCAACGCAGGCACATAATAACATTTATTAAGGTTTAAAACTAATCCCGAAGGTAAAACTAAGGAGAGCGTGCCGACGGCCATCACATCAACTCTTGATCCGTTGCCAACGTGCATCGTCACCTCATCCCTCACAAGCCGCCGTCTATTCTGTAGCTCCTGTTTCGAGTTACAAACATTAGCAACTGAACCGATATCAAATACGCAGGCACTACAACGAGGGCTAGTAAGGAAAACATCAATAACATGTATATCAAATATACCTTTGATGGTGCCAGCCTTCTTGTCCGCTAAGTACTTCGGACAGTTGCGCTTCCAGTGACCCTTGTCCTTGCAATAGAAGCACTCAGTGTCCGACTTAGGACCAGACTTGAGCTTCTTCTCAGCAGGAGCATTGTGCTTGCCGCCGCCCTTCTTGAAGAGCTTCTTTGCTCCCTTACCTTTCTTAAAGGAGGGTTTGTTGACCATCAACACATGATTATCCTTCTTGATGTCCACCTCCGCAGCCTTCAGCTTTGCGAAGAGCTCGGTGATCGTATCAGTGGAGCCAATCTGATTATGAGTCACTACAAAACCTTTGTAGCTGGGAGGGAGTGATTGCAGAACCCTGTCAATCTTGAGCTCCTCTGGAATCGTGCATTCCAGTTGCTCAAGGCGTTGAGTGTAGCCCGACATCTTTATGGCGTGCTCACTAACGGAACTCCCTTCCTCTATCTTGCAGTTAAAGAACTTCTCAGAGATCTCATATCTCTCAGAACGGGCTTGAGTCTGAAACATGGTTTTCAGCTCCTCGAGAATCTCAAAGGGCCCGGGATAGGTTTCAAAACGATTTTGAAGCTCCGGTTCCATAGCAAACAACATGGTGCTCTTAATCACACCATAATCATCTTTGCGCGACTGATAGACAACTTTCTCATCAGCCGGCGCAGTTGCTGCAGGGGGGTCACCTAACGCTTTACCAAGGACATAGTCCTTTTGTCCGCTAGACAGAATGATTCTTAGATTGCGGAACCAATTGGTGAAGTTAGACCCATTGTTTCTAAGCTTTTCCTTCTCAGCAAAAACGTTGAAGTTGAAGTTGGATTTGGCCATGTGATCTACAGTATTAGCAAGTACGATTTAGACTATGTTCATGATAAACAGTTCAACTTAATCAAATTACTAGATGAACTCCCACTAAATTCAACATCCCTCAAGTTGTTTAGTGAACACGATCCAAATTCACCACACCTAATCCGATCATCACGAGAAGAGATGTGGTTTCAATGGTGGACAACCAAGTGTAGATCATATCATTCATATGACTCATGCTTAACCTTTTGGTTCTTGTGTTCCGAGGCCATGTCTGTACATGCTAGGCTCGTCAAGCTAGACCCAAGTATTTCCGCGTGTGCAAAACTGGCTTGCACCCGTTGTATGTGAGCGTAGAGTCTATAGCACCCGATCATCACGTGATGCTTGGACACGACGAACTTTCGCAACGGTGCATACTTGGGGAGAACACAGTTTTTATCTTGATCTTTAAGTGAGGAATCATCTTATAATGCTACCGTCGCGATCTAAGCATAATAAGATACATAAAAGGATAAACATCACATGCATATAACTTTATGTGACATGGTATAGCCAATCTTCGCGCAATGATCTCCATCTTGTGCGTTCCGGCATGATATCCATCACTCCACCATGATTGCCTCCACCATGAATAACAACTACAACTATTGCTAACTACTTAGCGATAAAGTGAAACTATTACATGGCGCATAAGAAGTTGACACACAGGTCATAGACAATTATAAAGACAACCATATGGCTCCTGCCGGTTGTGTACTCATCAACATGCAAGTCGTGAAACATTACAAAACATGATCATCGCATACATTATACACATCACATCTTGGGCCATACCATATCACAGAAAACACTCCCTGCAAAAACAAGTTAGACGCCTCTACTTTGTTGTTGCATGTTTTACGTGGCTTTTGGGAGTAGATGCTAAGAACGATTCTTACCTACGGAAAGCCACAACGGTGATATTATGGTTGCCAAACTCCGGTGTTAATCCCATGACAACTATAGTGAGAGAAACTGACATCCACCAGCCGCATGTGTGGAACAAGCCACACGTCAAGTGCGGAGCCGGTCTCGCGAACGACGTCGCGTAAGGTTGGCCTGGACCGCTTCAATCTCACTATCCCGCGTCATAAGAATAACACAAACAAGAGGCTTGCAACAGAAAACATCAACGCCCGCAACAACCATGTTGCATTCTACTCGTGAAACACATCTACGCATAGATCTAGCTCTGATACCACTGGAGGGTTTCGCGGCATAGTAAATCAAAATTTTCTACGGAGCGAACAAAGGGAAAGCCAAGATCTAATCTAGGAGATGCAAAAAACGAGAGAGATTGGATTAGATCTTCATACCCTTGAAGATTCGCACATCGGAACATTCGTCGGAACGTGGGTGATGTAGTCGTACTCGCTTCTCCTCCTCGCGATCCGATCCGATCTAGCACCACAAGTGGCGGTGCCTCCGTGAGATGCACACGTGCAGCACCTCGACGTCTCCTCCTTCCTCGGACCAGCAAGTATGGTGGAGAGATAGATTGGATCTACAACACGACGGCGTGGTGTATATGGTGGAGAATTTCTGCAGCAGGGCTTCGCCTACAAACAGTCGGGAGGGAGAGAGGAAAGCTAGCAAGGCGGCTAGGGTTTGGAGGAGAGGTGTAGGGGGTTGGTGCGCCCCCACCCCTCTTTATATAGAGGGGGGGGAGAAGCCCTAGCCCCTCCCCCAAGCCCAAAGGATAAGGAGTGGGGGGCATGGACTCTCCCCTCTTCTAGAAACCCTATCTCTAGTTTAAACGATTTAAACTCTCTAGGATCGGCTGGGCCCTATGGGGCCTTGTGCCCCTGGCCCAATGCGGCCAGGACACTTCCTCATAGGCCCATGCCCCCTCCCGGAAGGTGGGGCCACGTTGGTCCCCTTCCGGAAGGTTCTAGAAGCTTCCGGTACAATATCGATTAACCCGGAACAATTCCGAACTCCAAAAACTGCACTGCCTTATATGAATCTTATTCTCCGGACCACTCCGGAACCTCTCGTGATGTCCCGGATCCCATCCGAGACTCCGAACAAAAATTCATAAACCAATTATCCAATCTATCCTAGCGTCGAGACACGTTAAGTGTGTGACCCTGCGGGTTCGAGAATATGCAGACATGATCTTCTATCAATAATCAACAGCGGGGTCTGGGCACCCATATTGACTCCCACACATTCATCGATGATCATATCGGATGAACCACGATGCCAGGATTCAAACAATCCTATATATATTCCCTTCGTCTCGCGATATTTTACTTGCCCGAGATTCGATCATCGGTACCGTCATACCTAGTTCAATCTCATTCACAGCAAGTACTTTACTCGTTCCGTAATCCGATATCACTTTGTGATTAACTCCTTAACCACATGCTTGCAAGCGGTGTTGATATCGATTACCGAGTGGGCCCGAAGTATATCTCTCCGACTTGGGAGGGACAAATTCCATCTCGATACATACAACCCAACAGATACTTTCCGATCACCTGAGAGACACCTTTATGATCACCCTCTCATAGGATGATGTTTGATGACCTCAAAGCTTTCTTCCGATACCAGGGAGTTGTATTATCTCATGGTCTAAGGAATACAATATTTGACATAGGAAAAGCTTCGCAAAGATGAACACGATGATACGATCTAATTGCTTCACTTAGTTTGGGTCTGTCCATCATATCATTCTCCAATGTTATGATCTCATTATCAACTGACAACTCATGTCTATGGTTAGGAAACCTTAACCATCATTGATCAATGAGCTAGTCCATAGAGGCGTACTAGGGACACGGTGTTGTTCACAAACCACACAAGTATTAAAGTTTCCGCTTAATACAATTCTAGCATGGAATATAAACTTAATCATGAACAAGAATTATAATAATAACATCTTTATTATTGCCTCTAGGGCATAATTCCAACAGCAGGTACTACACTTGGATAGATCTCGAGCAACCTCAATCCAACAAGGCTATCCAAGAGATCGATTGGGCCATAAAAAGAAGGCGCTACTTCGAAGGGCTGCGTGACAAGGAGATGGCGAAGAAGCGCAAGCAACGTGATGACGAGCTCCGCAAGAAAGAGGAGGAAGAGAAGCGCCTCACTAAGGAGGCTCATGATGCAAAGATGGAAAGACTGCGTCGAGTGGCATGGAATTCCATGGAGGAAGAGGAAGAGAAGAAGAGGAAGGGCAAATGGCATATGTTCTAGACTTTGAGTATGTAACCGAGAGTCATGGACTTGTATGTGTCAAGATTTGCTCATGAACCTCGTGTTATTTCGTGAACCCCTTCAGGGCAAAACATGTCCCATGTATTAGGTGCTTGCGTTCGAAACATGGCATGAACCTCGTGTTATTTCGTATGTGTAAAGAAACATTTCCCCCACCCCCCGAAAGATTTTGCATGTGTGATAATTTTCCCTCGAAACTACCCCTTAAAAGCTGCCTGTAGCGGCATCTTGATAGTGCCGCGCCAGGCGATTTGGCATTGCACGGTGCGGCACCGTCCAGCCCGGCGCTGCACATGCGCTTCAACATTTACAGAAAGGTTTTGTCGACTCTGGAGCACATGTGCGGCGCCAGACATGGTGGCGTTGCACGGTGAGGCGCCACCTACGCTTGCGTTGCACTATGGGCGCCATGCAGCCTGGCGCCGCACATGGGCTCGAAAATAGACAGAACTTTCTATCTATTTTCGACTCCATGTGTGGCGCCATGTTGCACGGCGCCGCACGGTGCGGCGCCACCATAGCGCGGGTTTCACAGTGCGGCGTCGTGCTGCTTGGCGCCGCACATGGGCTCGAAAATAGGCAGGGCCCACCCGCGCCTAGGGTGGGTCTGGCCGCCCTGGCTTGCCTCTCCGGCTCCCCTCTGGACTGCTTGTTCCCCACAGAAAGTAATTGACTTTGACGTTTGTCCCATCCAATTCTGAGAATATTTCTTTACTAACTTTTCTGAAACCAAAAATAGCAGAAAACAGGCATCTGGCATTGTTGCAACTTGTTAATATGTTAGTACCAGAAAACATGTAAAAAGCACCTCAAAGTGTAGACAAGTAAAGCAAAGTAGATACTAAACAAGCATGGAGCGTCAAAAATTATAGATACGTTTCCGACGTATGAACATCCCCAAGCTTAACTCATGCTCGTCCTCGAGTAGGTAAGTGATAAAAGAATAATTTTTGAGGTGACATGCACCCTCACAATAAAGATCCAACCATTTGCAAGCATTGAAAGCTGGGATCAAAGAACTCTAAATATGCATGAAAGATGGAGTTCTAACAATAGAACATAGTAACTATGCATGCAACATGAAAGGCTACAAACAAAGATCATAAATAACATGCATTGAAAAACATTTGTTTGTTTCACATACAGAAAATATAGCATAGTGGCAATCAGCTTGTCCCTCATAGAGTAGCAATATAGATGCATAGGACACCTTCAAAGTTCACAAGGGTGACTAGAAACAAATAGCACAAGAACAAGTAATATCACAATATGCATCAACCAATAAGCTTTGGAACACTGCACATAAAATGACAACTATGCTCTCTTAAAGGTACCTAAAGGTAGAAGGTGGAGACTTAATAGTGGTGGAAGAAAGGCCTTTTTGTAAAGGAAGCAGGGATTACAAGTTTCAAAAAGAGCTTCCAAAAATTATGGTACTTGTTAGGTTTCAACCTCATTGCCCCTATCATAAGCATCTTGAAGTGATTAAGGTTAAAGTGGCAAAGATGGAGTATATGCTTGACGAAGTATAAGTTGGCAATCTCAATTTTCTTGAATACAAGGGCCACACCTCATGCATACTCAATTTTGGGGCCAGGTAAGTTCTTGTCATTGTAAGTATTTGCATATCATTGAGAACCGCCAACGGAGTACCCCTTGCACATGGTACAGGAGCTTTCTCATAACCAAAATGACAAGGCAAGCAGACAATGAGCATCTCAGCAGTCTTCTTATGTACCATGGGAATATGGTGCTTTTTTCTCTCTTTCCTCTTATCTCAATGTGTCTCTTTTTTTTAAAGAATGATTCATAGATGTCACTATGGTGATGCTGCAAGTTTCCACCATGATTACGCATGGCTTAGGCTAGCGGCCCAGGTGTTTCTCTAGCACAGGATACAAACTCCATGGACTTACAAGTTCCCTCTTTATTTCACACCGATGACATCCATAGTCAAAAGAGCATGATATCAACTAAGTACAAAGTACAAGTGCAATGTTGAAAGCGTTCCCCGTGACAGCACGATTCTATTAATTCCAACGTATAGGTGCAAGCATATACAACAAAGTTGTCACAATGGTTCAAGTTTATTAGGGGCAAAGAATAAAAAGTGTGTCATCAAGTTCGTGAGGGTTTTAATCACTAAGTTTTCACATAACAAAATAGTTTTAATTGGAAGATAGCTGAAAACAAGAATACACTTGGAATGGTGTAACACACCATGCATAGGAGTTTATAGTGGACACTTTGGAATAACTTGGTTTCTTGGGAGTTGGAAGCATGAGTAGAAATTACTCATACATGTGGAGGCTAGCAAAAGACTAGGAGCAACCAACTAAGAGAGTATAATGGCCATAATCATGCAGTGCAACAAAGCATACCAATCAAAGAGAAGAGTGGTACTACAAGTCAAGGACTAAATGATCATAGAGGATAATGGTGACTTGCCATAGTCATAACATGGTGTGAGCATGTGCCAAGTCAACCCAAGCAAAGCATCAAAGGAGAATACCACAATACCATGCTTTTGCATGCTAAAACAACGCATAATTTCTTTAAGGCACACTAAGCAATCCCAATTGTTTGGAGCAAGACATGCTACCGCAATAATCACTAAGCATAAGGTCAAAACAACACCTAGCATGTCATGCTAAAGTCTAAGTCACAGTCAATGCAAGCTCCTCTTGCACTTCAAGCAAGAACTTACTACTCCTTTCCAACACCAAGCAACTTATTTGCAAAACAACACAGCGAGAATGGGGGTACAAACTAATTTATTCAAGCAAACTAAACAACCTAAGCAAAGCAAACGAAAACTAAGACGCTCCAAGAACAACACAACTGTGCATGAAACAATAAAAATGAAGTGTCTAGACAGACCTGAGCTTTTTATTGATGAAGAAGGGGATGTCTTGGGCATCCCCAAGCTTTGATGCTTATATCTCTTGGATATTTCTTGGGGTGACACCATGGTGGCATCCCCAAGCTTGAGCTTTTGTCCATTCTTTATCTCATTGCATCATTCTCTCTCTACACCTGAAATTTTTCCTTCATACAAAACTTCACACAATCTTCATTAGCAACATTAGTGTATTCAAAAGATATTAGACCCGTGGCAAAGCTTTGGAAGAGGAAGGCTTTTCACTAAAAACACAAGCTACTGTAGTAACTCCTTCAAAAAACTTAATTCACCTAAAGAGGGAATCAGTAAGAAGCAAATGCAAATAATGGCAGAAATATGTCAAAACAGACCATCAAGTAGAAACCGATTTTTTCGAACATCTCCTGTTGCTCAAATCAAAAAGTGTTGAATTAATGAAAGTTAGCTAACATACTAGGGGATTGTTTCGTAAATTTTGAGCTCAATCCGAGTTACATAGACTCCTCACAATTTTTTTTGGTGGAGGACAGAAATCTGTTTCGGGACAGCAACTCCCCAAATCTTACTTCCCTCTTATTAGAGGTCATTCTTGGCACAAAAAGCAAACAAAAATGATAAGGAGAGGTCATTACTGAAGTAATAACTTCCAATACTTAAGGAAACTATTGGGTTATCTCCCAACAAGTACTTTTCTTTAATGCCTTTAAGTTAGGCTTGATAGCTTGAGAAGATGCTCACATAAGAATTATGAATTGAAGTCAAAGAGAGCATCAAGAAACAAATTCAAAACACATTTAAGTCTAACCCACTTCCTATGCATGGGAATCTTGTACACAAATAAGTTCACAAAGAACAAAGTGACATGCATAGGAAGAGAAAACAAGAGTAACTTGAAAACTTTCAGCACAAAGAGAGGTGTTTTAGTACCATGAAAACTTCTATAACCATAGTTTCCTCTTTCATAATAATTTTCAGTAGTCTCATGAATAAACTCAACAATATAACTATCACATAAAGAAGGATTTTCATTATCTACAAACACATAATTTCTATCAAGCTTAAAAATAGTGGGATTAAAACCTTCACAGGTTTTACCCAAAGTAGATATTTAAAAGTATCCACAGGAACATAACATTCATCCTTCTTTGGTAAGCATGGGGGACAATCAAATAATATGAGTAATAAAGAGTTACTCTCATTAGAAGGTATGCATGGGTAGATAATCCATTCTTCCTCCTTTTGTTCATCACTCTCCTCTTTTTCATCTAATGAGCTTCCAGTTTCAACAATTTCTTCTTCCATAGGCTCCTGCAAGGCATTAGTCTCTTCCATTTGTGGAAAGCATCTATTAAAATATTCAAGAATATAGCCATTTGCTTCCTTGTAATTATCAAAACAAAATTTAAGTATCTCATAAACCTCATATTCATAAGGTGCATCATCAGTATTTTCAAGCAAACTGGCAAGTTCAAATACACCCTTGAAGGCAATAAATTCTTCAATTTGTTCCACATCATAAAAGTCATAATTTCCTTTAACATAAGAAGATATGGTAACATTATCATTATACTCACATTGAAAAGGCAGGTGTTTATACCTCCTACAGCAACAAGACTTATCAAAGCAATAAGTAACATTATAAATAGAGCACACGTCTCTAGCAATAGTATTCAACTTATCAATTTGTTTCCGTAAGTGTTTCCCTTTTTGTGACAACCGGTGTTCCTTATAATAATACTTTTGTTCTTCCGCGAACCCACCTTGCCAATAAGAACTAGTTTCAAAGAAACCATCCATTGATAGAAAGCATGACCAAGCAAGGCAACAACAGACCAGCAACTAGAGCAGGAACTATTTTTTGTGTTTTTGAATAAAGAAAGCAAACCAAACTAGACTATTTTTTTTGAAAAGAGGCAAACAAAACCAAGCAAAAGAAACAAAGCAAACTAAAAACAAAGTAAAGAGAAAGGAAGTGGAGGACTCCCCTAGTGAAGACGTCCTTAGCCTCCTCGACAACGGTGCCAAAAAACTTGTTTATGGCGTCTCGTTGGTAACCCCAAGCGCAGGGTGTGAAGAGCAAGCAGCAAGTTTTCCCTCAGTTGAGACCGAGGTTATCGAACCAGAAGGAGGAAGGAAATGTCACACAGGTGTTGCAAGCAACGCGGAGACCTGCACAACACAAACTCAAGACTTTGCCCCAACGAATCAGTGAGGTTGTCAAGCTCATCGGTTTGCTGTAACAAAGGATTAAACGTATGGTGTGAAAGGTAATGGTTTGCAGCAAGTAAACAAGTAATAGTGGAAGATGTATTAACGGTAAAGATTGGACCGGGGTCCATAGTTCACTAGAGGTGCTCTCTTTAGATAAACAACATGGTATGAAGGGTAAACAAATTACAGTAGGGCAATTGACAGGAACTGAGTAAGTTATTGATACGTCCAAGACGTATCTACTTTCTCGAACACTTTGCTATTGTTTCTTCTATAAACTTGTGTGATTTGGATACAACTAACACGGACTAACGTTGTTTTTAGTAGAATTACCTTGGTATCTTGTTTTTGTGCAGAAAATGAACTATCAGGAAAAATCCCGGAAAATATGCCAAAAACTAATTCTCACCAAAAGATCCACGGAGCCAGAAGGGGAGACAGAGAGGATGCCTGGGGGGGCAGACCCACCCCAGGCGCGGGCCCACCTGACCCCGCGCCTGGGGGAGGTCTGGCCACCCCAGGCAGCTCCTTGGCCTCCCTCCGCGCCTATAAGTTGCCTTCTGACCTAAAAGCAGAGGGGGGGGGGCGATAGTTTTCCAGAAAGAGTTCCGCTTCGCCGCCACCAGAAACCAAGATTCGGATCTAGAAACTCCGTTCTAGCACCCTGCCGGGACGGGGAATTTGGAGAGGATCATCGCCATCGTCATCACCAACGCATCTCCATCAACCACCGATGTTTCCCTCATCCATGAGTGAGTAATCCCCCGCTGTAGGCTTGGGGATGGTAGGGATTGGATGAGTTCTATCATGTAATTGGATAAGATCTGTTAGGGCATAGTGCCTAGTATCTCTATTAGTGCTATTTGACTTTGTTGCAACTTGTTGTGCTTAATGCTTTTCACTATAGGCCCGAGTGCCATGATCTCAGATCTGAACTTATTATTGAATCTTTATGATAGTATTGTTTGTGATCTTATCTGCAATTTGTGTACACATATCATTGTCCGGATCCAAAGGCCCCAAAGTGACAATAATTGGGACAACCGGAGGGGATAGCTATGGTGTGAGGATCACATGTGTTCACGGAGTGTTAATGTTCTGCTCCGGTGCTCTATTAAAAGGAGCACCTTAATTGCCAGTAGTTCCCTAGAGGACCCGCTGCCACAGGCTGGCTGGACAGAAGATGTTGTGCAAGTTCTCATTGCGAGCACGTATGACTATATTTGGAGCACATGCCTAGGATTGTTTAGTACTTGGATGCTTGTTATTATTTATCTGCAATGCCCTAGGTCTTGAAGTTACATGTTTAGACTCGTCCATGCAACGCTCGTCCATCCATCCCTATGCCTACCGCACTCGAATCCTGCTATTACTGTTACCGTTACTATTGATACCGTTTCACTGTTGCTGTTGCTTTACTATTGCTACTACCAAACTGTTGCTACTGATAAACTTCTGTGAGCAAGAACTATTTCCAGGTGCAGCTGAACTGACAACTCAATTGTTAAGGCTTGCAAGTATTCTTTGGATCCCCTTGTGTCGAATCAATAAATTGGGTAATACTACCCGGGAAGACTGTTGTGATACCCTACACTTGTGGGTCATCAAGACTATTTTCTGGCACCATTGCCGGGGAGCATAGCTTTATTTGTAAGTTCACTTGGATCTATTATTGTTCACTGCTACTCATTTCATCATGGGGAAGTCTCGTGATGGAAAGTTCCCTATTTTACCATCCACTACAAGAAGATGTACAGTCCTAAACACCTCTGCTGCTCTTGATTCACCAACTGTTATAAGTAAGCTTGTCACACCACCACCACATGCGCATGCTACACACACCGCTACTACTGCTGAATCTGAAACTGCTTTTGATACTCATGATGTTACTTCTACTGTGCTTGATGCGAGTGGTTCATTAGGTCCTTCTCTAGATGCTACTATGGCTAGTCTAGGAGATACCAAAACTCCTAGTGAATACACTGTTACACCTGCTAGCTCACCTGAGTCTAGTGAGAGTTATGATATTAATGATGTTTACATAGAGCTCACTGCTGAATTTGTTGAAGAGTGTCGAAACACACATGGTGCTAGTGCTATTAAGAGTCTCCTTGCTAGACGTACTATTATGCCTAAGAAGTCCTATGATCCTAAGTTTGCCACCTCTCCCATAGATATTAAAGATAAAGATTAT
This sequence comes from Avena atlantica, assembly GCA_910589765.1. Classification (NCBI taxonomy): domain Eukaryota; kingdom Viridiplantae; phylum Streptophyta; class Magnoliopsida; order Poales; family Poaceae; genus Avena; species Avena atlantica. The sequence continues at coordinate 494,457,317 of OU342736.1, read as the reverse complement.
GATTTCTCTCTTGATTTATCTTATTTATATATTGTTGAGAAAGAACCTTTTTGTAGTACTGAAAATGAGAGTGTTGTGGCTCATATGAATGAGCTTTCTACTATGAGTGCTTTGTTCTCTGATGATTTTAAAATGCGCAAGTACTTTGTTGCTAAGATCTTCCCTTTTTCACTAAAAGGAGAAGCTAGGGCTTGGTTTAATAGATTACCTCCTGGTTCCATTGATATCCCTGATTGCTTGATTGCTTCTTTATTCCATAAATATTTTCCTCCCAGTGCTAGACATGCTGCTTTGCAGAGACTTTTTGATTTTAAACAGGGAGAAGAAGAGAAATTGCATGAGTCGTGAAAAAGATTATGTTCCTTGATTCATGCATATCATGGATGTCCATTACCTCAGAATGAGCTTCTTGATATTTATTATAATGGACTAACTGATGATTCTAGGACCTACCTAGATAGCTTTGCTGATTGTGTTTTCAGGAAAAGGACTCCTACAGATGCTGAAGAATTAATGAACAAGATAAGCAAGAATTATGATGATTGGACTTCAACTGAGCTGAGTACACCTGAGCCTATTACTCTTGAACCAGTTCCAAAACCAACAACAAAGAAGAGGGGAGTTATTGCATTAAATGATGAAGTGATGAAGGAAGCTAAAATGTGTCTAAAGGAGAAAGGTATTAGAGCTGAAGATGTGAAGAATCTACCTCCTATAGAAGAATTATGTAAGTCAATTCCCCACTCATCTACTATTGAGGTACACTCTCCAATTTAATGAAGGTGATATTCCTTATGGTAAGCCTCTTGATCAATGCTTAGAGGAACTTGACACATTTATTGTTAAACAAGGTAATTTTAATAAACAAGTTCAGAATCATTTATTGGAAAACTCTAGAGCTATCCATGAGTTGAAAGATATTGTGGAAAGAACTTCTAATGATATTAAAATGCTTTGTAAACACTTTCAAATGGTTCAAACCCAACTTGATCAACTTGTTAAGGTGCAAAAGGATATGCTAGTTAATGCTTCAGGAAATAAACATGCTTATGGAATTAGAACTAGGAGTGGTGCAGCTACTCCAGATCCTTTATATCCTGAAGGACACCCTAAAAGAATAGAGCAGGACTCCTAACAAGGTGAGGATAGTGGTAGTCCTGCTGTAGATCCTAATAGTAAGAAAAAGAAACATAAGAAAGTTGAGGAACCACTTGAACCTGTTGTAGATCCTAATAGTACATCTGTCTCCGATGCTAAAACTGAGAGTGGTAATATTGATGAGTCTCCTGGTAAGGAGGAAGTTGAGGAAGAATCTGAGAAACACACTAAGAACACTAGGTACTCAAAGGAAGATTTTATTGCCAATAAACATGGTAAAGAGAGAGAACCTTGGGTGCAGAAACCTATGCCTTTTCCAGGTAAGAAACACAAGTCAAAGGAGGAAGAACACTACAACAAGTTTTGTGAGTGGATGAAACCTTTATTTTTGCAAATTCCTTTGACTAATGTTATTAAATTGCCTCCTTATGCAAAGTATATGAAGGATATTGTCTCTAATAAAAGGAAGATTCCTAATGGGGAGATTTCTACTCTACTTGCTAATTACTCCTTCAATGGTAAGGTTCCAAAGAAACTTGGTGATCCAGGTATACCAACTATTCCTTGCTCCATTAAAAATAATTATGTTAGAACCGCTTTATGTGATTTGTGAGCTGGAGTTAGTGTTATGCCTTTTTCTCTCTATAAGAGACTCCAGTTAGAAAAGTTGATACCAACTGATATTTATTTGCAAATGGCTGATAAGTCAACTATTGTCCCTGTTGGTATATGTAAGGATGTTCCTGTTCAAGCAGCTCATAATTGCATGGTTTTAACTGATTTTGTTGTGCTTGAAATGCTTGAAGATGATAATATGTCTATTATTCTTGGGAGACCTTTTCTTAATACTGCAGGTGCTGTCGTCAATTGCAATCAAGGAAAAGTAACTTTTAATATTAATTACAAAGAGCATAGTATCTATTTCCCCAAGAAGGTTGTTAGGAGCTATTGCCTGGATTCCATTGAAAATATTGAGGGCATCAAGGTTGGAGAAATATATTGTCCCATTCCACAAGAAAATTTTGAAACTATTATGATTGGGACCATTGCTATCAAGTATGAGGTAACATAATCACCTTGTGGAATGCAAAGTTTTGCTTCATATAAGATTGTTTTGGTAACAAGACTTGATCAACCTTGTTAACAAAAGGATTTTAATGAACAAAATAATACTTTCATTTTGGTTATTCTTGCTCACTTTTACTTTTCTCCTTTCCAATCTTTGCTCTTCGTCGTGCCTAACTTAAAGGCGTTAAAGAAAAGTACTTGTTGGGAGATAACCCAAGAGTTTCCTTGAGTCTTGGAAGTTATTACTTCAGTAATGACCTCTTGTTGGGGATATGCTATATGGGTATCCTCATAGCATGTCTCTTATCTGACTAACCCGGGTGGCCCATAGTCGGTAGCATGGCCTGTGGCATGCTGGGCGGCCCAGTTAGGTGGATCCAGAAGGGAGGCCCATGCCGGATAAAGGAAGGCTACGGTGGAGTCACCAGCGTACCCGGAGCCTTGGAGTACAAGATACACAAGACTAGTGATAGACGGTGTAGGACTCTGTAACCTGTCCGGCTAGGACTTTTCCCTGTAACCTTAGGACCTGGCGACTATATAAGTCGGGACTATGGGAGCCTTTAGGCCACGAAGATAACTTACAATCTCAGACAACCTCGCACAGCGAACCTATCTCTGTAACTCGGCATATTGCCCTTATAGTGATTTATAGCAGGAGTAGGATTCCGCCACCGTTGTGGGATCTAAACCTAGGTAAGCTGTGTTACCTCGTACCCATCAACCGTCCGCCTTACCCCACGTCTCTAAACACGCACTATGAGGACCCCTCCATGGCGTACTCGTCGGCAATACCACGACAGTTGGCGCCCACCGTGGGGCAAGAGGCGCTTCAGGCTCTTCAGCGGGCGAGGACCAAGATCTTCGCGGGAATCGGCGAAACCGTAGCCATCGGTCGTGTTCTCTTCTCCGGCAACGTTCCGATCGTCCCTCCCAACGAGTTCTGGATCCCGGCGAAGACGAACCCTACACGGTGTTCGATCGTTCCTATCGGAGACATCCACCTCTTCATCAGCGAAACCGACTCGGGCTCTAGTTCCCTGGAAGTCGGAGGAGCGTCAAGACCCGCACGGACCTCCTACGGGCAGGATACGTTCGCGGAAGGATCAATGTTGGATCTCTCCTCGGATTTTGCCGGCAAAGATCGGAAAAATTCAAGACCCACCCAAACCGCCCCTGTGCAGGATATAAAGGTGGAAGATCACTGCAAATCCGCCGGCTTTGTCCGTGCGTCTGGACAGCAGAGATCTAAGTTCGTCGGCATGGTTACCATCTTCGATCTGGCGCGCTGCATTCAGAGAGAAGGCGAAAACCCCCGCGATTACCTGGCCATATGGCTCCGTATACGAGCCGATCTGGCCCACTACCCCACTGATGATGCTATCTATCACTTTGTGGAAGGACTGGAGCAGGGCACGCTTCTCCGACATTCTCTAAGACGGCAATAGGCGTCAGGATGCCTTACCTTCGAAGGCATGGTGAACACCGTCAACAACTACGCGGAGGCTGAAGCGGCAGCTCAAACAGCGCTCGCGCTCATTGACGGAGCCACTCCGATTCAGCCACCACCACCACCGCCTCCAGACGCCATCGTCGTAGCAGCACCACCACCTCCAGTCATCGTCAAGGCCGTTGCACCTCCACCGCCCGTCATCGAGGAAGTCCTGGCACCCTCCGACTCTGTCATTGACGCTCTTTATGCTGATTTCAGTGCAAATTCAGAGGAAATAGACTTCAGTCCAGAAGAGCTAGACTCCGCTATGCAGGAGATGGAGGAGGAGTACTCGCGCGACGAGCAAGCTAATAACACCGTCATGTCTCGAGGGGTGTTCGTCACCATTGGGACAATGATGGATGAAGATCAACCCGGGCAAGCTCCGCCTACAGCGCTGGATAAGGGGAAGGGGCCACTTATTGCTGCCGACAATGATCGTGCAAAGGTCATGCCTCCTCTGCCTAAACCAGTGCAGCAGCCGCAGAAACTCGGCACCGGTCCGAGCAACAACAACACCGCAAACTTGCCGCCTCCAGCATCCACGTCGGCAGCAGCCCATGTTACTCCAGCTGATAGAGTGATGTACGTCAATCTCCTCGTTGAGCCACTAACCGTTGATCATATCCAGAACGTGACTCAGCTTGACGAGAAGCGCCAGCAGCTGCTGGAGGAGGCGCAAGCCATCGCGGAGCAAGGCGCTAAACTAGATCGAGACCTGGTCAACGCGCATAAGTCCATAGAGAAATCTAGAGCAATGGAAGCCGAGTACAAGACTCTGCTGCAGCAGCAGAAGGCTAAGAAGGCTCCGGCTCGCATCATCAACGATCCTGGTGTACGACGCAACCTAGGATGGGCTCCCTCGAAGCCGGCACAGGCCAAGCCATACATTGATAGTGAAGGCAAGCAGGTGATGCCCACCCCACTCCTTAACCTCGCCGTCGCCAAGACCCTTCTGGAGCAGGATAGATCGCCTAAGGCAGTAGAACAGGTCTATGATCTAGTGGCCAAGGCGGTAAAGCAGCAGGAAAAGGCCACCTCTTAGAGGCTTGAGTCTGACCCAGCGCTGTGCTAATCTAGCCAGTACAAACCGCCAAGGGACAGATCTCCTCAGGATGTCGGATCACAGACGGGTTCATCAGAACGAAGACGGAGGGATGCGCGCAACAGGAAGGATGCTATCCCCATATCCTCCGACCATGGAGAAAGAGCCCGACCTCGCCGCCCATCGCCATCGCCCCGATCCCCCCGACGTCAGGAAGACTACAAGGCTCACCATCGCATGGATATGCCCCCACCAAAGCAGTGCGGCATCGTCATCCGCGACAATGCGGCACAGACCCGTCATGATGAAGAGCACCACCAAGGACATAAGAGCAGTTCACACCACGACCCTCCGCGTCCGACAAGCAACCGTGACAGGCGTGGGGCATCACAGGAGGGTAACAGCAAGAAGGCTAACCCACCGCCACCTCCGCCTCCGTCGCCGCCAAGCAGTCACCATGGCGGAAGAGGCCCGCGTCGTTTACGCAGACCTTCCCCTGTTGACAACAAGAAGAAGAACCCGGAGCCGTACGATGCACGTTCGTGGATCGATAAGATCCACGAGGCCCGGGAAGGACCATACCTGGGACCACGTTGCTTTGGACCTACAATACGGGTCCGCAACTTACCCCAAAGGTTTCCGTATTGACAAGATCATCAAGCCCTATGATGGCACCGCCAAGCCGCCACATGGTTGCAAGACTACGGCAACGCGGTGGAGATTGCCGGAGGCAACCCCAACGCGGTGGATCGACGACTTGCCGGAAAAATCTATCTACAACTGGCTGGATATGCAAGAAGCATTCACCAAGAACTTTGAGGGTATATACAAGCGTCCCTACACTGTGGGCGATCTACAGCGATGCATGCAAGAGAAAGACGAGACATCTCGTGCCTACCTCTCCCGCTGGCTGGACATGAAGAATTCCTGCGCAGGAGTACACGCTCAGACCGCTATGGCCGCCTTCATTGATGGATTGGAAAGGGGCACGTTACTCCGACATAAGCTAAAGCGCTTGCAGGACAATCATCAGCTTGACTTGAATCAGATGATTCAGTTAGCTAGTGAGTTCGCAGCTGCCGACGACGATGCTCGTGGCTCTTTGCCGGCAACGGCCGTTCCAACCCAAGCTCGGAGGAACATCAGTACAAAGCGGAAAACCGCTCCAGAAGAAAAGCAATCTACCGACATGGTCGCCATGACTTTTGCAGGACGAGGAGAAGGCGGACATCGTGGCCGAGGAAGGGGAGCAGGCCGCGGGCAGCAACGAGGAAGTGAAACCAACTCGGCGCCGCTTTGTGTTCCCCAAACGTACGAGGAGTACCGCGATATGCCGTGCCTCGTACACCTCGATGTCAACGGCAAAGCCACCCATACCAATCGACACTACAAGTTCGTCAACGACCTCAAGGAAGACCCGGAGTCCGGCTACAAGCGAAGTTGGAAGAACAGACCGCGAGGCAAGGCCAAGGGGAAGAAGAAGGAGGAGGAGTCCAAGGATTCAAGTGACATGGACGAGGACGTTGACCCCAAGCACGCCGCCAAGAGCGACGACAAGGGCAAGAACCCCTTCGCAAAGAAGGCCCCAGTCTACCACACTTTCCTTGGCACCCCCACCGTCCGACAACAGAAGACCTCTCTAAGGATCCTGATGGCCACTCTCCCCCCAGTTCTCCAATACCTGCGCTGGTTGGAGGTTCCAATCACTTGGGACAGGACGGACCACCCAGACCTTGTGCCCACGGAGAACCAGTACGCCATGGTCATCAACCCATTGATTGACGGCATGGAGTTCACCAAGTGCATGGTGGATAGTGGAAGCAGCATCAACATCATGTACCTGGATACACTGCAGAAGATGAACTTGACGGAGGCAAACCTAAGGCGGACCAACACCGTGTATCATGGCATAGTTCCTGGTCGGGAGGCTCGGTCCCTTGGGTGCATTACGCTTCAGGTAGCCTTCGGCGACGTTAATAATTACCGCCAAGAGCGCATGACCTTTGAGGTGGTCCCCTTCAAGAGCGTGTACCACGTCATATTCGGCCACAACATATTCCACACGTTCATGGCCAAGCCATGCTTCGTCTACAACAAACTCAAGATACCCGGACCAAACGGCGTCATCACCGTATCCGGAAGATTTACCAAGGCAAGGGACTGCGAGATCAATGAAGCAGCCGTTGCAGAAGCTGTCCTCTACAGCGAAGAATTCAAGGAGATCCAGAGCAAGGTCAATGACTCAGAGATGCCCGCGTCGAAGAAGCAGATCTCCGACTCCGCTCCTGCGTTCAAGGCCGCCATCGAGACCAAGCCGGTGGAACTTGTGGTAGGTGATGCCTCCAAGACCGTCGCCATTGGGACGAACCTGGATCCCAAATAGGAAAGCACGCTCGTCGAGTTCCTCCGTGAGAATAGGGACATCTTTGCCTGGCAACCTGCCGACATGAAAGGTGTGCCTAGGGAACTTGCCGAACACAGCTTAAACATAGATCCAAAATGTAAACCAGTGAAACAACCTCTACGACGCTTCGGAGATGAGAAGAGACGCGCCATTGGCAAAGAGATAGCTAGGTTACTTAAGGCTGGGTTTATCCGAGAAGTCTTCACACCCGATGGGTGGCCAATCCTGTACTTGTCCCCAAAAAGGGAACCAATGAATTAAGAATGTGCGTTGATTACACCGGCTTGAACAAAGCATGTCCCAAAGATCCGTTTGCTTTGCCTCGCATTGACCAAGTCATTGACTCGACGGCTGGCTCAGAACTTTTGTGTTTTCTTGATGCATACTCAGGATACCACTAGATCAAGATGAGGAAGTCGGACCAATTGGCCACTTCGTTCACTACCCCATACGGCACATTTTGCTATGTCACAATGCCCTTTGGGCTGAAAACCGCAGGTGCTACCTACCAGCGGACAATGCAACGTTGCCTTCATGACCAAATTGGTCGGAACGTTCACGCCTATGTGGACGATATCGTGGTGATGTCTAAAAAGTCAAACGACTTAATCTCCGACTTAAAAGAAACCTTTGATAATCTCCGGAAATACAACATGATGCTCAACCCTAAGAAGTGCGTCTTCGGGGTTCCAGCCGGCAAACTGTTGGGCTTCATTGTTTCCCAGCACGGAATCGAGGTCAACCCGGAGAAAATCAAGGCCATCTTAAACATAAACCGTCCGACATGCCTAAAGGACATCCAACGACTAACAGGTTGTGTTGCAGCAGTTAGTCGGTTCGTCAGCCGACTTGGAGAAAAGGCTCTACCGCTGTACAAGTTGCTGAAGAAGGCGGACAAATTCACATGGACATACGAAGCAGATGCAACATTGAAGCAGCTCAAGGAAATTCTTTCCTCAGCGCCCATCCTTGCAGCACCCGAGCCTGGAGAGCCCCTGTTAATTTACATGGCGGCAACCAACCGGGTTATTAGCATCGTCGTTGTGGTAGAGCGGAAGGAACCAGGCTACGAGCACGGAGTTCAACGACCAGTTTACTATGTAAGCGAAGTCTTGACGGAGTCCAAGCAGCGTTACCCGCACTACCAAAAGATAGCTTATGGAGTATTCCTTGCTTCTCGGAAGCTGAGGCATTACTTTCAGGAGCACCCAATCACAGTAGTGAGCAAGACTCCACTATCCGACATTATCAACAACAGCGACGCTACAGGAAGGGTCGCGAAGTGGGGCATTGAACTTGCCGCCTTCGAGATCACCTACAAGAGACGCGACGCTATCAAGTCACAAGCTTTGGCGAATTTTATTGCAGATTGGACGGAGATGCCAGATGCTACTCCACTGCCAGAACCAGAGTACTGGGTGATGCACGTTGACGGATCAAAGTTGCTCAACGGCTCGGGGGCTGGTGTACTACTATAGTCACCAAAATGAGACAAGCTGCACTACGTTCTGCAGATCCACTTCGTGGCTACAAACAACATGGCGGAGTATGAAGCACTCATTCACGGACTGCGTGTAGCCAAGGATATTGGCATCAAGCGCATAGTTTGCTGTGGATATTCCGCCTTGGTTGCCCAGCAGGTGGCTGGCACCTGGAATGCGCGGAACCCTATGATGGCGGCATATCGCGACGAAGTGGACGAGATAGCCAAGAGCTTCTTGGGCTACAAAGTCAAGTATGTGCCTAGGGAGCAAAAAGAGGCGGCTGATCTACTATCTAAACTTGGATCAGGGCGCAAGAAAATTCCGCCAGGAGTTTTCCTAAAGCATCTACGCACACCATCCGTGAAGGGCGCCGACATCGACAACCCGGATAGAGCTGACTCTTTCGTCAACATGGTGACAAAGATCCCTCCAGCTTGGACAAAACCGTTCATGGAATATCTTGAACACGGAACTTTGCCCAACAACGAGGTCGAACGACGGCAAATAGTACGACGAGCAAAGGGTTATACCATAATCAATGGGCAACTCTATAAAAGAAGCACTACTGGTGTATACCTAAAGTGCGTTTCCCAGCTAGAAGGTATGGAAATCCTGCACGAGATCCATCTCGGAGATTGCGGGCATCACGCCGCTCCTCGATCGTTGGTCGCAAAAGCCTTCCGGCAAGGATTCTACTGGCTAACAGCGAAGGCAGACGCCGACAAGCTGGTTGAGACATGCACGGGATGCCAGTATTATGCCCGACAACCACATGTTCCTGCTGAAGAACTGCGAACAATACCAATAACTTGGCCGTTTGCAGTCTGGGGGCTAGACATGGTGGGACCATTACAAACGGCACCATGTGGATTTACGCATCTGTTGGTAGCAGTTGACAAATTCACCAAATGGATAGAAGCTAAACCCATTAGAAAGCTTGATGGGGCAACTGCCCTCAGGTTTGTCCGGGATCTAGTGGTGAGATTTGGTCTCCCACATAGCATCATCACCGACAATGAAAGCAACTTGTCACTCGGAGAAGTGGAGGCCTATTGCTGGGACAAAGGCATCCGACTTGACCTTGCATCTGTGGCACACCCACAATCCAATGGTCAAGTTGAGCGAGCCAATGGATTAATTTTGCAGGGAATCAAGACACGTCTTGAGGCACCGCTCCATAGAGCAGCTGGAGCCTGGGCGGAAGAATTTCCATCTGTGTTGTGGAGTTTATGAACTACACCAAACAGATCCACCGGCTAGACCCCTTACTTCATGGTATATGGAGCAGAAGCCATCCTACCTTCCGACATCCTCCACGATGCACCAAGAGTTGCCGCCTACAACGAAGATGACGCTGAAGAATCCAGACGCCTAGATGTGGACCTTCTCGAGGAGGAGCGCGTTTTGGCATGCCAAAGATCCGCCATCTACCAGCAGAAGCTACGCAGCTACCATAGTCGCCGCGTTCGGCATCGCTCGTTTAAAGAGGGGGACTTAGTACTCCGACTTAAGCAGAAGAAGTCACACAAATTATCCCCGCCATGGGAAGGACCGTTCATCATAAGCAAGGCGCTGCTCAATGGGTCTTACTACCTTGTCGACAATCATGAGCTCAAGGATAGACCCAACAAGGATCATAAGCGTAAGCGACGTGACCCGGATGATGACTACCCGGAGCTTGATCGGCCATGGAACATAGCACAGCTACGTCCTTTCTACACTTAGCATTTTTTATCTAATCGTGTACCTCTTATATGATCAATGAAAGAAAGCTCTTTGGTTCACTCATATTGCTGAGTCTTTTACCTCCTTTAGTGTTCATTTTTGGATCATATAAACCTTTATGCACAAGTCTTGCGATTGCACTTGTGAAAATTCCGCCTACGGGCATTAGCTTAAGTTTTCTGGTCTACACATTCTTTGTCGTTTTTATGTGGATTCTGGAGTAGTGACTTTCGGCACTTATTGTCGGCGATTTTGTGCTCAGGTTATTGATGGTGCCATTGGGCATCATCACCTAAGCGCATGGCTCCGACAACGAGTCTTCCGACTCACGAAAAGTCAAGCATAAGAACCAGAGTAATGGATAAGCCAGCACTTGCTTAAAAAATATATACATGCTGAAACTTAATTCTTAAGTAGAAGGATACGACAACCATTGTTTCCGCCTTAAGATTACATCAACAAGTTTTTTCCCGCGCACACTCCAGAGGTGAAACAGAAATTACAAAGTGTTTTTCATTCTTTGGGCACATGAGACTTGGAGGCCGCATCATCACCAGTCGGAGAACCACCCTCAACGTCGGCGCTGTGATGAGACTCGGAGGAGTCCTGGTTGACGTTGTTGATGAAGTTCCTGGGCACGAAGACGTCAACATCCACCAACTCGGCAACCCTGGTGTCATAACCCGCGAGTGATGACAGGATGGCTTCATGATCAATCTCCTTGCCGTCATCATCCACGTCGGGGATACCAGATGTCACCGTGTCGATGTCGGCATCTTCGTAGTGTGCCTTCACCATAGACAGCGTCATCCTTGCGCCAGCCCGTGCGCATGAAGCTTTCTAGCTCGTGACACGCTCGGGGGCTCGGCGTAGAATCTCCGAGTACTTCGTCACGGAGTCCGAGGCCTTGATATAAATCTGGAGGGGCTTGGAAATCTCCTTGGCTTGGGCGATGGCGGTATTGATGAACTTGCCGGCAAGAACCATGCATTCCTTGTCCGAAGGAGGCGAGCGGGTTAAACCCATGGGCGCTGAAAATTCCGACAAGGATTGCATGAGTTCAATAAACTCTAAGTATCCGGACTACAGAACTACAAGGCAGAGGACACTTACTGAAGATGCTGGCCTTAGCCTGCCAGACGGTGTCCGCCAAGGATTCCTTCTCTTGTTGGAGGAGCTTAAATGCTTCGTTATGGCTAAGGTTTTGCTCATCAGCAGCTTGCTTCTGATCCTTTAGGATAGCTCCTCCTTCAAGCGATTGATCTCCGCGGAGGCGGAGTCCTGCAGGGCTTTCATGGAATCCTCGTGCATCTTTAGCATTTCTTCCCTCTCCTTCTTAAGGATCTTGTTCTCGCTGTCCAGCTGCTGGATGTGCTTGGACTGCTCGACAATATCCTTGGCCTTGGCAACATGCTCTGCAAGTCAGAGAAAACAAAGTACACATTGAGTACTCGGAGATTATGGGCACAAAAGTAAGACGGAAATGCGCAAAAAGAAAACAGACTCTTGTTTTTTATGATCTGTTCCTTCAAGATGGCAGTTTTACCCTTTTCGGCTTCAAGATCTGCGCGCATCTTCTGATACTTGTCGTTGGCCATGCCCCTCCGAGCATTCTCATTATGTGGAAACAAATACAAAGTTAAATCGTTGTTTGGTCAGCTTGGAGCCCCTAGTCGGAGATTCTCCATCTTGGTGCTCGGGGGCTACAACGAGAGTTTTTAAACTTATCAATATGCTTAGCTTTTCTTTAAAGCATCTAGTCGGAGCTAATTCAGTTTTCGATTATAAGCTTGGGGGCTACAGTATAAAGTTTTTAGCTCAGAAAATGCTTAGCTTTTCTTTAAGCATCTAGTCGGAACTAATTCAGTAACAACTAGAGGCTTGGGGGGCTACGACACTGAAAAATATAAACACTATGTATGCTACTCTTAAAGCATCTAGTCGGAATAATTTCTTCCATCTAAATGCTTGGGGACTACAGTGAGAGTTCTTTCTAACTTAGTCACTCTTAGAGCATATAGATGCAAAACCTATGGTTTTCCGTCTACATCCTCGGGGGCTACAGTGGGATACTCATACGAAATGCAAAAGGTAAAGTAAAACTTACAAGTGCAATGATCTTGAGGTTTGTAGCGCTCTCGGCCAGCAGCTTGCCAAAGGAAATGCTGTTTCCTTGCAAGATGTCTGCTTGTCGGAGTAGCTCCTCAAGACCGCACGTCGGAGATGACGGCACTCCTCCAGGAACCATAGTTGTGTTAATCGGCATGAGCGTCGGGTAAACAATCTTCAGGAACTCGAAGGGTTTCTGGGGAGCAGAGGCGCCGCCTTCGGCAGAAGTACCAGATCCCACCACCGCCTTGCCGCTACCGATGGCATGCTTAGCCGGAGCTTCATCCATCTGAAGAGCAGCACTCTCCTGCGTCGCCTGCTCGCCGACAACAGCTAGTTCGGTAGAGGCGCTAGAGTCCACTTCCATGGCGGAAGGGCATGGTGCCTCCTGGACTTGGGAGCTTGTCGGAGTAGAGGAGGGCTTGACGGTAGGAGTAGCAGGGGCGATGGCGGGGGAGGAGTCGCGATGCAGCATATCTTTGATATTTCTAGAAGCCCCAAGAGTCTTGGAGGACTTCTTGAGGCTGGTTGTGGCTTTCTTCCTGAAACGTGCAAAATGCATAAGTACAGGAATAAGACAGATAAATGAGACGATGTCGGAGAATGAGAGGCTTACACTAGGGGGGCGCTTTGGCAAACATCCCGGTGGCTTTCTTATTTTCCGCCTCCAGGGCGGCAGTACTCTTTTTGGAGGCTCCACCCTCCGTCTTCTTCTTCTTACCTCCGTCGGTAGCGTCAGAGGTGGAGCTCTTCCGCTTTCGCGCCAACGGGGCATCGTCGTCGGACACGACCGTGACTTCCTTCATATTTGGATCGTAGATTTGGGCAGCCAGGTTGTCCTCATCTAGATCGCTAAGCTGTTAAGTAAGAAATCACCGTGTTAGATAAGATGGCTATGATAAGACGGAGAAACTGGAGCAATGTCATACACGGAAAATAAATACCTACCTTTGGGCACTTGCCGTCTACGTACATGTCGTAGGTGATGGTGAAGCCACGCTTCTTATCCTTCACCTTGACGATGTCCTTCAGACGGAGCTTGACGGAGTCGCTCGAGAAGTTATCCACGGAGATCCGAAGGGAATCCTTTCGATCACCCGTGTACTCGTGCATGAACTTCACGCGGTGCTGCAGGGGTTGGATTCGCCTGATGAACCAGCACATGGCTAGGTCCAAGCCGGTCAAACCCGCCTCTACGAACCACTCGATCCGCCTTATTGCGCGAGAAGCGTTGAGGTCGGAAGGAAGGGAGGCATGGGATCTCCATGTGGAAACTTCAGCGGCGGCTCCATCCACGAAGTCCGGGTACGTCACTTCTCGGCCTGCCAAAGGAATGTCGCTTAATCCCTAGGTAACCCTCACAAAGTGCCGCGAAGTTGCTAAGCACTAAGATGCTATTGGGGGAGATGTTGTGGGGTTGTACTTTGAAGTGGTTCAAGACGGACAGAAAGAAGTGGGAGATGGGCAAAGAAACGCCGCGTACCAGCTGGGCATTGAGGTACACCTTTTCTCCGACTTGGGGAGAAGGTGTCACCTCGTCGGCCGGCGCCGCCCGCCAGGCGAGCCCCTCCGTCGCGGGGAGATATCCCTCGGCGACCATCTCTTGGATGTCGCGGCCGGTGATGTCTGAGCCGCGCCAGTCACCTTTGTGCGAGTCTGGCTCCTCTTCCAGAGGCTCCAGCGCCGCCAGATTGTGGTCACCGCCGGTGGTTTCAATCACCGCCGACGCGGGGATGACCAGGCCCTCAGGGGGCACGACGACGGAGCTCGCCGGCTTCGTCGTGGCTTCGCTCGACGCCGCCATCGAAGGGGAGGAGCTGCTGCTGGCCATGGAGGATTGGGATAAAGCGACTGGTGCAGAGAGAGAGGCTAGGGTTTCTTCGATGTTTTCCGCGGAGGGCTCGAGGAGGCGTGCGACTGGAGGAAGAAGATGATGACGCGAGAGAATGGGGTGACAAAGTAGCAAGTGTCCCATGGTTACTATTTATCTTACTCTGCGTCAAGATTCGTGCAGCTAATCGGACGTTGCCGCGTAGACGACGTGTTCGTGAACATGCGTGGTAATTTCGCCACGTCTCCAACCGCCACCGCCAACAGTTCGTATCGCTCGTGCGGGAAAATCGGATATGATTGTGTTCTCTGCATATGTGAGTTACGAGGCGTCGCTGACCTACAGCCTACGTCGTCATTACTGACATGGTAGATGAGTCGTCCCATCGAAGATTCCGACGTGGACGGATTTAATCCGACAACGTAAGCGTACGTGGAAGATTTAGCATTTCTCCAACTTACTCATAGAAGACGGAGAAACCTTTGCAGGGTTCTTTGGGAGGACTACAAGATATTGCTTGACGATTTGCCGACATCCATCTAGACGGAGCATTCCACGGGAAGAGGCAAGATGGCGCAAGATCTCGGAGTTCTCCGGGGGCTACTGTTGGGGATATGCTATATGGGTATCCTCATAACATGTCTCTTATCCGACTAACCCAGGTGGCCCATAGTCGGTAGCATGGCATGTGGCCTGCTGGGCGGCCCAGTTAGGTGGATCCAGAAGGGAGGCCCATGCCGGATAAAGGAAGGCTACGATGGAGTCACTAGCGTACCCGGAGCCTTGGAGTACAAGATATACAAGACTAGTGATATACGGTGTAGGACTCTGTAACCTGTCCGGCTAGGACTTTTCCCTGTAACCTTAGGACCCGGCGACTATATAAGTCGGGCCTATAGGATCCTTTAGGGCACGACGATAACTTACAATCTGAGACAACCTCGCACAGCGAACCTATCTCTATAACTCGGCATATTGCCCTTATAGTGATTTATAGCAGGAGTAGGATTCCGCCACCGTTGTGGGATCTGAACCTGGGTAAGCTGTGTTACCTCATACCCGTCAACCGTCCGCCTTACCCCACGTCTCTAAACACGCACTGTGAGGTCCCCTCCATGGCGTACTCGTCGGCAATACCACGAAACCTCTCCTTATCCTTTTTGTTTGATTTTTGTGCCAAGAATGACCTCTAATGAGAGGGAAGTAAGATTTGGGGAGTTGCTGTCCCGAAACAGATTTCTGTCCTCCACCATAAAAATTCGTGAGAAGTCTCTGTAATTCAGATTGAGATGAAAATTTATGAATAAATCCCATAGTATGTTAGATAACTTTATTTAGTTCAACACTTTTTGATTTGAGCAACAGAAGGTCTTCAAAAAAATCGGTTTCTACCTATTGGTCTGTTTTGATAGATTTCTGCCATTATTTGCATTTGCTTCTTATTGATTCCTTTTCGGGTTCTTTTTGGGAAATTGAGATTTTTGAAGGAGTTGCTACAGTAGCTTGTGTTTTTAATGAAAAGTCTGGCTGTTCCAAAGCTTTTCTAGAGGTCTAATATCTTTTGAATAAACTAATGTTGCTAATGAAGATTGTGTGAAGTTTTGTATGAAAGAAAAATTTCAGGTGTTGAGAGAGGATGATGTAATGAGATGAAGAATGGACAAAAGCTCAAGCTTGGGGGGATCCACTCCATGTCACCCCAAGAATTACTCAAGAGGTACAAGCATCAAAGCTTGGGATGCCCAAGGCATCCCCTTCTTCATCAATAAAAATCTCAGGTCTTTCTAGACACTTTGTTTTTACTGTTTCATGCATAGTTGTGTTGTTCTTGGAGCATCTTAGTTTTTGTTTTTGGTTTTCTTTTGCTTCATTTGGTTTTGCGTTGGTTGCCTTCTAAAAAAAATCAAAAACATAAAAAATGTTTGTTCTTCTTCTTTGGTTTTGTGAGTTCTTTGGAGGGTTCAACCGTCCACAGTGGATTTTGGTTTCATGTTAATATTCAAGTCACACAAGTGAAGGGCAATAATGAAGATTAAGACAACTCAAGGTGTGGTAAGAGGCTGGTAACGAACTCTATTCTTTTTTCATTTTTGTACATATACTCATTGTTGTGAGCATGCTTAGCCTGTTTGTGTAAGGTGTATGTCATTATGGATGCTTAGTAGTTCTCGCTTGTCTATGATTAGCTCTAGCTTGCTAATAGTTTGTAGCATGTCATATGAATGTTTGCTTGCATTGTTTTATTCATACTTTGGTATGATATTGTGGTATCCTCCTCTGACTGTTCATGTGAATCGACTTGGCACATGCTCACGCATGCATATGACTAATCAATAGTCAGTAAGCCTCGATGATTTATTTTGCCTCAGAGTTCTTGTATCACTTTCATGCCATAATTAGTCATGTTTTGTTGCAAGCATGATTATAATAGTTATTGCTCTCTCGTTTGTCGCTCCCTCTCTATTGCTACCCTTCACTTGCACTGAGTATGTGCTCTACCTGTGCTTCCAACTCCCCAACCCAATATTGCCAGCTGTGTCCACCATACCTACCTATTAGCATCATTTGCTACTTCAGTGCATATTCCATATGCCGTGTTTTCTTCCAAAATAAAATGTTTGTCTGTTTTGAGAAAGTTAGTTAGTAAAGCTCTAACGAACTTGATGGCACATTTTATTCCTTGCGCTTAATAATCCTGAACCATTATGACTTGTCCATGAAAGTTATATGCTTGCTAATTATATACTGGGAGTCAGCAGAACCGTGCTGTCATGGGAATGCTTTCAACACTTTTTTGGATATCTCATATAGTTGATTCCTTGCTCTTTTGTTTATGGATGTCGACCATGTGAAATAAAATGGGAAGTTGTTAGTTCATGGAGTTTATACATTGTGTTAGAGAAACGCATGGGCCGCTAGCCTAAGCCATGCTTAATCATGGTGGAAACTTGCAACATCACTATAATCATGGTAGAAATATTTGTTCTTCTTCTTTGGTTTTGTGAGTTCTTTGCAGGGTTTAGCCGTCCTCAGTGGATTTTGGGTTTCATGTTATTATTCAAGTCACAAAAGTGAAGGGCAATAATGAAGATTAAGACAACTTGAGGTGTGGTAAGAGGCTGGTAAAGAACTCTATTTGTTTTCATTTTTGTACATATACTTATCATTGTGAGCATGCTTAGTCTGTTCATTGTAAGCCGTATGTTACTGATGGATGCTTAGTAGTTCTTGCTTGTCTATGATTAGCTCCATCTTGATAATAGTTTGTAGCATGTCATATGAATGTTTGCTTGCATTGTTTTATTCATATTTTGGTATGATATTGTGGTATCCTCCTTTGAAAGTTTCATGTCAATCGACTTGGCACATGATCACGCATGCATATGACTAAACAATATTTAGTAAGCCTCGATGATTTATTTTGCCTCGAAGTTCTTGTATCACTTTCATGCCATAATTGTTGGAATTATGCCCTAGAGGCAATAATAAAGATGTTATTATTATAATTCTTGTTCATGATAAAGTTTATATTCCATGCTAGAATTGTATTAAGAGGAAACTTTAATACTTGTGTGCTTTGTGAACAACACCGTGTCCCTAGTACGCCTCTATGGACTAGCTCATTGATCAATGATGGTTAAGGTTTCCTAACCATAGACATGAGTTGTCAATTGATAATGAGATCATATCATTGGAGAATGATATGATGGACAGACCCAAACTAAGCAAAGCAATTAGATCGTATCATCGTGTTCATCTTTGCGAAGCTTTTCCTATGTCAAATATTGTATTCCTTAGACCATGAGATAATACAACTCCCTGGTATCGGAAGAAAGCTTTGAGGTCATCAAACGTCATCCTATGAGAGGGTGATCATAAAGGTGTCTCTCAGGTGATCGGAAAGTGTCTGTTGGGTTGTATGTATCGAGATGGAATTTGTCCCTCCCAAGTCGGAGAGATATACTTCGGGCCCACTCGGTAATCGATATCAACACCGCTTGCAAGCATGTGGTTAAGGAGTTAATCACAAAGTGATATCGGATTACGGAACGAGTAAAGTACTTGCTGTGAACGAGATTGAACTAGGTATGACGGTACCGACGATCGAATCTCGGGCAAGTAAAATATCGCGAGACAAAGGGAATATATATATGGGATTGATTGAATCCTGGCATCGTGGTTCATCCGATATGATCATCGATGAATGTGTGGGAGTCAATACTGGTGCCCAGACCCCGCTGTTGATTATTGATAGAAGATCATGTCTGCATATTCTCGAACCCGCAGGGTCACACACTTAACGTGTCTCGACGCTAGGATAGATTGGATAATTGGTTTACGAATTTTTGTTTGGAGTCTCGGATGGGATCTGGGATATCACGAGAGGTTCCGGAATGGTCAGGAGAATAAAATTCATATAAGGCAATGCAGTTTTTGGAGTTCGGAATTGTTCCGGGTTAATCGGTATTGTACCGGAAGCTTCTAGAACCTTCCGGAAGGGGACCAACGTGGCCCCACCTTCCGGGAGGGGGCATGGGCCTATGAGGGAGTGTCCTGGCCACATTGGGCCAGGGGCACAAGGCCCCATAGGGCCCAGCCGATCCTAGAGAGTTTAAATCGTTTAAACTAGAGATAGGGTTTCTAGAAGAGGGGAGAGTCCATGCCCCCCACTCCTTATCCTTTGGGCTTGGGGGAGGGGCTAGGGCTGCGCCCCCCTCTATATAAAGAGGGGTGGGGGCGCACCAACCCCCCACACCTCTCCTCCAAACCCTAGCCGCCTTGCTAGCTTTCCTCTCTCCCTCCCGATTGTTTGTAGGCGAAGCCCTGCTGCAGAAATTCTCCACCATATACACCACGCCGTCGTGTTGTAGATCCAATCTATCTCTCCACCATACTTGATGGTCCTAGGAAGGAGGAGATGTCGAGGTGCTGCACGTGTGCATCTCACGGAGGCACCGCCACTTGTGGTGCTAGATCGGATCGGATCGCGAGGAGGAGAAGCGAGTACGACTACATCACCCACGTTCCGACGAACGTTCCGCTGTGCGAATCTTCAAGGGTATGAAGATCTAATCCAATCTCTCTCGTTGTTTGCATCTCCTAGATTATATCTTGGCTTTCCCTCTGTTCGCTCCGTAGAAAATTTTGATTTACTATGCCGCAAAACCCTTAAGTGGTATCAGAGCTAGATCTATGCGTAGATGTGTTTCACGAGTAGAACGCAACATGGTTGTTGCGGGCGTTGATGTTTTCTGTTGCAAGCCTCTTGTTTGTGTTCTTCTTATGATGCGGGATAGTGAGATTGAAGCGGTCCAGGCCAACCTTACGCGACGTCGTTCGCGAGACCGGCTCCGCACTTGACGTGTGGCTTGTTCCACACATGCGGCTGGTGGATGTCAGTTTCTCTCACTATAGTTGTCATGAGATTAACACCGGAGTTTGGCAACCATAATATCACCGTTGTGGCTTTCCGTAGGTAAGAATCGTTCTTAGCATCTACTCCCATAAGCCACGTAAAACATGCAAAAACAAAGTAGAGGCGTCTAACTTGTTCTTGCAGGGAGTGTTTTCTGTGATATGGTATGGCCCAAGATGTGATGTGTATATTGTATGCGATGATCATGTTTTGTAATGTTTCACGACTTGCATGTCGATGAGTACACAACCGGCAGGAGCCATATGGTTGTCTTTATAATTGTGTATGACCTGCGAGTCAACTTCTTATACGCCATGTAATAGCTTTACTTTATCGCTAAGTAGTTAACAATAGTTGTAGTTGCTATTCGTGGTGGAGGCAATCATGGTGGAGTGATGGAGATCATGCCGGAACGCACAAGATGGAGATCATTGCGCGAAGATTGGCTATACCATGTCACATAAAGTTATATGCATGTGATGTTTATCCTTTTATGTATCTTATTATGCTTAGATCACGACGGTAGCATTATAAGATGATTCCTCACTTAAAGATCAAGATAAAAACTGTGTTCTCCCCAAGTATGCACCGTTGCGAAGGTTCGTCGTGTCCAAGCATCACGTGATGATCGGGTGCTATAGACTCTACGCTCACATACAACGGGTGCAAGCCAGTTTTGCACACGCGGAAATACTTGGGTCTAACTTGACGAGCCTAGCATGTACAGACATGGCCTCGGAACACAAGAACCGAAAGGTTAAGCATGAGTCATATGAATGATATGATCGACACTTTGTTGTCCACCATTGAAACCACATCTCTTCTCGTGATGATCGGATTAGGTGTGGTGAATTTGGATCGTGTTCACTAAACAACTTGAGGGATGTTGAATTTAGTGGGAGTTCATCTAGTAATTTGATTAAGTTGAACTATTTATCATGAACATAGTCTAAATTGTACTTGCAAATACTGTAGATCACATGGCCAATTCCAACTTCAACTTCAACGTTTTTGCTGAGAAGGAAAAGCTTAGAAACAATGGGTCTAACTTCACCAATTGGTTCCGCAATCTAAGAATCATTCTGTCTGGCGGACAAAAGGACTATGTCCTTGGTAAAGCGTTAGGTGACCCCCCTGCTGCAACTGCGCCGGCTGATGAGAAATCTGTCTATCAGTCGCGCAAAGATGATTATGGTGTGATTAAGAGCACCATGTTGTTTGCTATGGAACCGGAGCTTCAAAATCGTTTTGAAACCTATCCCGAGCCCTTTGAGATTCTCGAGGAGCTGAAAACCATGTTTCAGACTCAAGCCCGTTCTGAGAGATATGAGATCTCTGAGAAGTTCTTTAACTGCAAGATGGAGGAAGGGAGTTCCGTTAGTGAGCACGCCATAAAGATGTCGGGCTACACTCAACGCCTTGAGCAACTGGAATGCACGATTCCAGAGGAGCTCAAGATTGACAGGGTTCTGCAATCACTCCCTCCCAGCTACAAAGGTTTTGTAGTGACTCATAATCAGATTGGCTCCACTGATATGATCACCGAGCTCTTCGCAAAAGCTGAAGGCTGCGGAGGTGGACATCAAGAAGGATAATCATGTGTTGATGGTCAACAAACCCTCCTTTAAGAAAGGTAAGGGAGCAAAGAAGCCCTTCAAGAAGGGCGGCGGCAAGCGCAATGCTCCTGCTGAGAAGAAGCTCAAGTCTGGTCCTAAGCCGGACACTGAGTGCTTCTATTGCAAGGACAAGGGTCACTGGAAGCGCAACTGTCCGAAGTACTTAGCGGACAAGAAGGCTGGCACCATCAAAGGTATATTTGATATACATGTTATTGATGTTTTCCTTACTAGCCCTCGTTGTAGTGCCTGGGTATTTGATACCGGTTCAGTTGCTAATATTTGTAACTCGAAACAGGAGCTACGGAATAGACGGCGGCTTGCGAGGGATGAGGTGACGATGCGCGTTGGCAACGGATCAAGAGTTGATGTGATGGCCGTCGGCACGCTCTCCTTAGTTTTACCTTCGGGATTAGTTTTAAACCTTAATAAATGTTATTATGTGCCTGCGTTGAGCATGAACATTATTTCTGGATCGTGTTTATTGCAAGACGGTTATTCATTTAAATCAGAGAATAATGGTTGTTCTATTTATATGAGTAACATCTTTTATGGTCATGCACCTCTTGTAAATGGTTTATTTCTTCTAAATCTCGAAAGGGATGAAACACACATCCATAACATTGAGGCTAAGAGATGCAAAGTAGATAGTGATAATACTACTTATTTGTGGCACTGTCGTCTAGGTCATATTGGTGTAAAGCGCATGAAGAAACTCCATTCTGATGGACTTTTGGAGTCTCTTGATTTTGAATCATTTGACACATGCGAACCATGCCTCATGGGCAAGATGATCAAAACCCCGTTCTCCGGTATGATGGAGAGAGCAACAGACTTGTTGGAAATCATACATACCGATGTATGCGGACCGATGAGTGTTTCGACGCGCGGTGGATATCGCTATTTCCTCACTTTTACCGATGACTTGAGTAGATATGGGTATATCTATTTAATGAAACATAAATCTGAAACATTTGAAAAGTTCAAGGAATTTCAGAATGAAGTGGAGAACCATCGTAACAGAAAGATTAAGTTTCTACGATCCGATCGTGGAGGTGAATATTTAAGTTATGATTTTATCACGCATCTTAAAGCAAGTGGAATCGTTTCACAACTCACGCCACCCGGAACACCACAGCGCAATGGTGTGTCTGAACGCCGGAATCGAACCCTATTAGATATGGTCCGATCAATGATGTCTCTTACTGATTTGCCGTTATCATTTTGGGGTTATGCATTAGAAACCGCTGCATTCACTTTAAATAGGGATCCATCTAAATCCGTTGCGACGACACCGTATGAACTGTGGTTTGGTGCTAAACCTAAGTTGTCGTTTCTTAAAGTTTGGGGATGCGAAGCTTACGTCAAGAAGTTGATGCCGGACAAGCTCGAACCCAAAGCGGAGAAATGCGTCTTCATAGGATACCCTAAGGAAACTATTGGGTATACCTTATATCACAGAACCGAAGGCAAAGTGTTTGTCGCAAAGGACGGTTCCTTTCTTGAGAAGGAGTTTCTCTCGAAAGAAGTGAGTGGGAGGAAAGTAGAGCTAGACGAGGTTATTGAACCTTCTCTTGAATTGGAGAGTGGCGCAGCACCTGAAATTGTTCCAGTGCCGCCTGCACCAACAATAGAGGAAGCTAATGACAAGGATCATGAAGCTTCGGACGATGCTGCTACTGAACGTCACAGGTCGACAAGGTCGCGTGCCCCTCCTGAGTGGTACGGCAACCCTGTCTTGACTGTCTTTTTAGTAGAAGACAGTGAACCTACGAACTATGAGGAAGCGATGATGAGCCCAGACTCTGAGAAATGGCTGGAAGCCATGAAATCCGAATTGGGATCCATGAGAGAAAACCAAGTATGGACTTTGGTGGACCCTCCTAGCGACCGAAAGGCCGTTGAGTGCAAATGGATCTTCAAGAAGAAAACGGACGCGGATGGTAATGTCACCGTCTATAAAGCACGGCTTGTCGCAAAAGGTTTTCGACAAGTTCAAGGTGTTGACTACGATGAGACTTTCTCTCCCGTAGCGATGTTTAAGTCCATTCGGATTTTATTAGTGTAACATCCCAAAAATATCAAAATTAGATCAACAAAACACTAATCCTAAAGTTTAGGGTTAACAAAAACTTTTCTAAATCAATTCATGAAAGCATGTATATGTGTATGCATGAATTTTGAAATTCTTTAAAAACCACTTTGTTTGTGTGATCCATTGCTTGTAAAATGTTTCTTAGGTGAAAAGAACATCATCTAAAACATTCCCCACACTTTTCCTAAAGAAAAATAAGTCAAAACCAATATATTAAGTGAATGGTCATTTTGACCAATTTAACTCCCATGCCTACTTTGGCTGTCTCAAACTTTCAAAACCTAACAGAAACTTTTCTGGATCTTTGCACCCCTTGAATGTACTCATAACAAAGTATCAAGGCCCACCTTGTGATCATCCAGAAACTTTCAAATGCATAGTTTAAATGACAACTCAAATTGAATCTTCTTCATATGGGAAGATCCCACTTTTTCAAAACCCACTTAAACAAGCTCAATTTTCAAAACCCAAGCATCTGCAGACTCACCAGAACCAATCTAGCAAACCCACCAAAAATCATTTCAAAATTCAAAACTTGATTTCATGCGGCCATTTCATCAAACAGCTTGCAGACACAAATCAAACAAAACACAAAACACTATAGTATGCAGTGTTTTGAGCCTAACTTGTTCCCTAGTTAGCTCTCACACAATCCAGTAGATCATATAGAAAGGTTAGACCAGCACTAGCACCCCTGTGAGCTTGCCATTGCCATTAATGGTGAACAGCCGAGCACCTCAATGCCACCCCATAGTCAACAGCAAGCTAGAGGAAGAACTAGCCGTGCCAACCTTGTCTGGGAGGCAGCCCACCGTCCACCGCCACTGCCTGTCCCAGCCGCGAGCGTTGCCAAGCCCTGGACCACGCGCACAAGACACGCCCAGACCATGCCGAGCGTGCGCCAGAGCGCCACCCTCGACCACCACCCGCAGACCGCGCGCCGCCCTCACCGCGCGCACACACGATCACCACCGACCCAGGAGACCGCCAGACATCCCCGTTTAACGCCCCGCGCCATACAGCCACCGCCCGCCGTCGAGAACGCCGCCTTTGCCGCGCAGAGCACCGCCCGTTCCAGACCAAACCACACCGCCCCATCCCTCGCGACCATGTCGTTGAGCATCGCCAGGAGACACAGCACCGTCCCCTACCTTTGCCCATGCCATTAGCTGCCTGTAACGTCGCCTCCGACAAGCTCACCTTGCGCCCCGACGGTCCCCTCGCTCGACTATAAATAGAGGCCACCCCCGCACGATTTCTTCACACCATCTCACTCCCCTATCCTCACTGATCGTGCCACACCATTCTCAGAGCAAGGCGAGCACCACCCCGCCGGAATTTCACTGGAGCCTGCCGCTGCCGGAGAAGAAAGGAGCCAGCGATTGGAGCCGCCCCAGGAGAAGCCACCGGTACCAGGAGGTTCGCCGTCGTCGACTTCGTCGTTCGCCCGCCTCGCCGACCCTCGCCCGTACTCCGGTGAGCCCCCAGCACCCCTCACTGGCCGCGCTAGGTTTCGTTCTCGCCGGAGCTGTCTCGCGTCGACGATGACCCTCAGCCGTTGGATTAGAACCAGATCAAACGAACCACGTTGCCCCATACCGCTTCGCCCAGCCCCGTGTCACTGACGAGTGGGGACACCCACTTAAGCAGCCCGCGGGAGCACTGCGCTTAGCAGGCCGGCCCGTTAGAATTTCCCGCGCAGCCCAACAATTCAAATTAAATCTTTTCTTTTTAATTTCAAACACACTTCTGTACCCAACTTCAAAAATCAACCCAGATCGATTTAGTGCACCAAATTAGATGAAACCAATTTTGTTGGAAAGGTCTGTGAATGCTTAATCCAAGCCCGTTGGATTCAAGTCATTTGGATCTGTAGATCACCCTTAGCAAAAATGACAAGGCAGAAGCTTTTCTGCATTCAAACATTTTTCAAATTTAAACCACAATAGCTTTTGAGTTGATTCCAACTCTCAAAAATCACTTTCAACCATACCTTTCAAAATATATAAAAATATATATAGGTTACTTGCAGAAATAATGTTCAAGGAATAAAAGAATGCTTCATAAGCATTTCTAGCCACTTTAATTAATTAAAATAAAAGGGTAAAACCTTGTTAAATTGTGACACCACTTTAAATCACATTCCCATGGACTACAACATGTGGTGATGACATGTGTCAACATGATCCCATGTTTAGTTTGGAGAATATTAAATCTTAAGTAGTTTTTCAATGAGTAGAAATTACTTTTCTAAAATAAGAAGACTTAAACCAATCCTTAACCTTGTAATGTTAGAGATGATGCTAGATCATCTATAGGACCCTTGTGTGTGATGATTGCAAGTAGTTAAGTATTGTTTGGTGATTGTGTACCTCGTATTTATTCATAGACGCTAGTACCGACCAAGGCTACGAGGAAGAAGGAGGATACTACGAAGAGGAAGCCGAGGAGAACTTCAACCACTGCTCTGCACAAGGCAAGCTTATACTGATATTGATGCAAGCCACACTAACCAAGTTTACCAATGCAAGCTAACACTTGCAAGATACTATACCTATGCAAGCGCATAAGACACCCTATTGTGCCACAACCCATGCTTGTGATATGATTACTATATGCCCTAAGCGTATGTAACCATACCCACTTGCTAAACCAATCCTAGTTTTATGGCAAGCTTTTTACTTTATTTCTTTATCAAAGTTTACTTAGAGGCTACCCAAGAATTTGGTAGATACTAGACAGTTGTGCTGAAGGTTGCATAAAGAGCATTAAAATTTGGCCTAAGCTAGAAACCTTGATATCAGCTTATGATATAAGGTTGGACTTAGTTGCAACTCCACTAGTTACCACCCCTCTATTAGTACTACCCAACCTGTAGATGCTAGTGCTAAGCATAAAACTTGATCAACTTTAGATGGGAATACTTGGTGGAAAAATGGTTATGAAAACCTTGGAATGATGGATCATTCTATTGAAATGTTTTGGACATGTGTTTCCAAACACTTGATGATTTTGGTGATGAAAATGTTGAGGCATGAGCCTTAGCCCTTTATAAAACTGATGGTTGTCTGGATGCGATACCATTCCAATTTTATCGTACAACCACAATACCCGAATATTGGGTAGGGCTTGACTGGAAACTTATATACCTTAGTATTAGTTCCCTCACGGCCAAGGTCTGAGCTGAGGCTACCTTATGAAGATTGTCCACCTGTGCAGTACCCAAGATGACAGTGGTCATGGTTGGGAGGCCAAACTCACAGGAGAGGTGCTTATACTAGGGAGTGTAATTGGAAGGTTAGGATTGATTATCCGCATACTGAGTATGGTGAATTCAGGATTTGTTCCTGACGGATGTATCGAATGTTGTGGTGAAAGTGTACAATCTCTGCAGAGTGTCAAACTATTTGAATAGCCGCGTCCGCGGTTATGGACAGTTGGAGTGGCCATACTGTTCCCCCGTCAGACTTTTCAAAATGACTTGTGAACGACTTGAGACTTTGGCTTGGCCACAACAGAGTTGTGACTAGAAATACAAGATCCCACTTAGGAGTTATAAAATTGTGACTAGCTTGGGAACTTAGTAGTATAAATCTGGCTTTTGCAAAACAACCCTAGAGCCTAGTGTCCTATTATCCAAAACCCCTTTTTCTTGTTAGTATTAGTTTGCGAGTACTTAAAGAGTACTCATGGCTTTGTCCCTGGCTATTCCCATGGCCAGACTATGAAGAGGAGTACCTGGAGGATGGACCCCAGGACGGTTACGACAACTAGGATCATCTCCCATCGTCAGCATTGCCTGTGACCCCGAAGATGGAGCCTCACCTACGCTACCGTTACTATTCCGCATTCCGCTGCTTGATGTTGTATTAAGGACTGGATCATGAGATCCCTATTTGTGTAAGAACTTATGTATCGTTGTAATGGATGAAGTACTATGGTATCCAATTCTGTTATGTCTCGCAAAAATGGTAATCCTGGGATTGCGATGTATGGCATAACAGGCATCTAGGATTGAAAAATCCGGGTGTTGACAAGTTGGTATCAGAGCCATCCTGACCATAGGAGACCCTAGTTAGATTGGACGCTGAACCAAAAACTTAGTTTCAACACTCAAAAACAAAACTATTTACGAAAACTTATTCTCATTCTTACCTCTTAAATTCTTTAATAAACCTCATGTACCTCAAAAACTCTTGCAAAATATATAAAATTTTGACACACTTGATCACTTTGCTAAACTACTCATCCTCTATTTTTATAGATGGACGTGAAGTACAGCAAGTTTTACCAACTCGGAAATGGAGGAGACCTTATCTTTGAGAGGGATCTGGATCAGCTTTCGGAACTTTTGGAGCGCCCGCATCCCGAGTTCTTCGGAGCTCAGCTCAATGATCAAGGGGGAGAAGATCTACAGTGGCTAATTGTTGCAAGCCTCCGAGGAAAGATTGAACCTCCCACTGTGGAGGGAATTCAGTTTACCTTGAGGGAAAACAACTGGCTCGATGGACTTGCCAGAGCAATGCAGGAAGCTCTTTTCCGTCTGTGTGGGCAGAGCATCAATCAGATCAAGGGTACTCGCTTTGAGTTTTGCCCAAGACGTGATGCAAATGGTCAACCACTGGAAGCCCCATACCACCCCGAGCTGAAGACTCAATTGGACCACCTTAGCTTCATGATGTATGATCGTCAGCAGGAACTGGACAACTGTCGTGACTATTGCAACCACAAGTCTGCCATCATCAAGACGAAGGATCAGACCATCGCCATGCTAGCAAAGGATCGCAAGTCTCGCCGCCGTCAGCTCGATAAGAAGGAGCGCATTATTGCCCGTCTTCGCCATCGTATCTAAGCTCTGGAAGAGACCATCCATGAGAGAGACATGCAGTTAGAGGAAAGGGAGAATGCCGGAGAAGATCTTCGTGGAGACCCTTACTCCTATCTCAGCGATGACGATGATTTTCTGGAGGATCAGGCCATGGACTTCTTCACCGATGAGGATGATTTCGCCTTCATCGATGATGCGAAAGATGATGAAGCCACAGACTCCGAGCAGTAGTAGCACTGAGCACTAGCGTAGTGAGTAGTAGTCGGTCCCACTGTATCGTAGTTCCCAGAATGGTTCTTAAAACCATCTGTTTTGCTTTGTTGTGGTGTGTGTTGTACTGTGTGCTATGAGTGAAGGAATAAAAAAAACAAGTTGCTAGAAAACTTGAGTCAAACTCTAAAAACTTTTCAAAGACCCAAAACCTTAGAAATTTCCCTCTTTTCTCATGATCTATATCAATCTTCAGATGCCACGTGGAGGAAGTGGTTCAGCCCCGGACCCAATGTTGCAGATCCTGCAAATGTTGACTTCTGACCGCGCAGCTGAACGAGCGGAACGGCAAGCCAACCTAGCCACTCTGCAACAGATAGCCCAGCTATCCCACAACAACCAAGGTCATGGAAATCAGGACAACCACGGATCTAAGCTCAAGAATTTCCAGAATACCAACCCACCCGTTTTCACCAAGTCAGAAGAACCCCTAGACGCCGATGATTGGCTGCAAACCATGGAGAATAACTTAGAAGTAGCCGGAGTAGAAGCCAACGAGAAAGTCTTGTTCGCCACTCATTATCTAGCCGGAGATGCCAGGGCATGGTGGAACAGTGTTCGTGCAATGACCGGAGGCCAAATGATGACCTGGGAGGAATTCAAGGTCAAGTTTAGCAGAACCCATGTGCCGCCAGGTTTGATCAAGAGAATGAGAGACGAGTTCAGAGAATTGAAGCAAGGAAGGATGAATGTAGTGGAATACCGTGACAAATTTTTGTCATTAGCTAGGTACGCCCCAGATGAGATAGACACCGAAGCCAAGAAGAAAGAAAGATTCCTGAATGGTCTGCATGACGAGATGCAGACAGTATTAGTCAATATTCCCTTTGCTGATATTGAAGCCCTTGTCGACTCCGCTATCCAGATGGAAGGAAAGATCAACCAGGCCAATGAGAACCGCAAGCGTCGCATGATGCATCAACCAGGAACCCATCAGACCCCAAAGTATCGCCCCAACCATCTCCAGGATTTGCCGCAAGAACCAACAGACCCCCTATGACCCGTCCGAACTATCCCAACCGTGGAAACCCTAGACCCGGAGGAAATCACAACAACCCCGGCAATTCTAGCACTTTCACCCGTGCCCCACCCAAGTTCAACACCAACCATGCTACCGCCAACCCCAATACTGCCCCGAGGACTGGAAGCAATGCTGTGCCTGTCGCAGCCAAGGACAAGTCCCAAGTGACCTGTTATGACTGTGGAAATAAAGGCCACTATTCCAACGAGTGCCCCAACAAGAAGAACGCTACAGCCCCTAATACCAATGTCCCAGCCCAGCAGCAGCGTCGTGTCCAGCCAGGGAGAAGATTTGCCCCGGAAATTCACTCAACCGCAATGGCCGCCTTTTTCTCATGCATGCTGAAGAAGCTCAGGAAGCGCCAGACGTCGGGCTGGGTATGTTTTCTGTTAATTCAGTACTCGCAAGAGTGTTGTTTGATTCTGGTGCATCGCATTCATTTGTCACCGAAGAATTTGCATGCACTAGTAAAATCCAAACAACCAAACTGAAGCATGTGATGATTGTACAAATTCCCGGATCGACCACCAAGGCTAGGCAAATTTGCAAAGCCGTCCCTATCCGAATCCATGGCATAGATTTTTATGCTAATCTAATAGTACTCGGAACTAAAGGTTTGGAAGTAGTACTAGGAATGGATTGGATGTCCAAACATAAATGAATGATTGACTGTGCCAAGAAAGCCATTACCATGACTAGTACCGCCGGAATATTAGTCGAGCATATATCGGAAACCTTACCTCGCCAATTCAAGTGTAACAAGAGTCTAGCCCAACCTACCATCGACCAAGTTCGGGTAGTCTGTGAATACCCCGATGTATTTCCAGATGTTTTGCCCGGTATGCCCCCAGATAGGGATATCGAGTTTATCATCGAACTAATCCCCGGAACAGGACCTATAGCCCAGAGACCCTATAGTATGAACCCGTCAGAACTAGAAGAACTGAAGAAGCAACTGGATTCCATGTTAGAAATCGGATTGATTCAACCAAGTGCGTCCCCATGGAGGTCACCTGTCTTGTTTGTGGACAAGAAGGATGGAGGTAACCGTTTGTGTACGGATTACCGAAAGTTGAATGATGTCACCATCAAGAACAAGTACCCCTTGCCCAAGATAGAGGATTTGTTTGATCAGTTGACCGGTGCCCAGGTGTTTTCTAAGATTGATCTTAGAACTGGTTATCATCAACTCAAAATTCGTGCAGAGGATATTCCAAAGACTGCCTTTACCACCCGATATGGGTTGTATGAGTATACAGTCATGTCTTTTGGATTAACCAATGCCCCCGCTTATTTCATGAACCTCATGAATAAGATTTTATGGACTTCCTGGATAAGTTTGTCGTTGTTTTCATCGATGACATTCTGATTTATTCCAAATCGGAAGAAGAACATGAGCTACACCTAAGGACCATTCTTGGAACCCTTAGAGAGCATCAGCTGTATGCAAAATTTAGCAAATGTGAATTCTGGTTACAGGAAGTAGGATTCCTCGGTCACATTGTATCAGCCGGAGGAATTGCCGTTGACCCTGCCAAAGTGAAAGATGTAGAAGATTGGCAAGCCCCAACCACTCAAACCCAAGTTCGTGCTTTTCTCGGATTGGCGGGATATTACCGCAAATTCGTAGAAGGATTCTCTAGTATCGCCCGACCCATGACCCAATTGCTGAAGAAGGACAAGAAGTTTGAATGGACAGACAAGTGTGAAGCGAGTTTCCAAGAACTCAAAAGGAGATTGATTTCCGCCCCAATCTTGATCATGCCGGATATCACGAAGCCCTTCGATGTGTATTGTGAGGCATCCAAGATTGGTCTCGGATGTGTGCTAATGCAAGAAGGCCAAGTTATATCCTATCTATCGTGACAATTGAAGCAGCATGAACAAAATTATCCAACCCATGACCTAGAACTCGCAGCCGTAGTTCTAGCCCTGAAGACATGGAGACATTACCTTATGGGAAAACCGTTGTGAGATTTATTTGGATCAGAAGAGCCTAAAGTATATATTCACTCAGAAGGAGCTGAATATGAGGCAGAGAAGATGGATTGAGCTAATCAAGGATTACGACCTGGACATTCATTATCACCCTGGAAAAGCCAACGTAGTAGCCGGTGCCCTTAGCAGATTGCCGTGCCGCTTGAACTCCATGATTTTGAAGGAGCAACCAAGTTCCACAAAGAGATGGAAGATTTTCGAATAGAATTAGTAAGTGAAGGATTTTTGGCTAGCATAGAACTTCAGCCACTTTGATCAGTCAGGTTAAAGAGGCGTAGAAAGGAAATGCTAGTATCGACGGAATTAAACGTCGTATCGGTACAGGCAAAGTACCCGGATTCACCGAGGACGAAGAAGGAGTTTTGTGGTACAAAGGACGCCTTTGTGTACCAGCAGATTCTGAGTTAAAAGAAGTTATCTTGAAGGAGGCTCATGATACTCTTTATTCTATCCATCCAGGAGGAACTAAGATGTATCAAGATTTGAAAGAGCAATTTTGGTGGCATAAGATGAAGAGAGAAATCGGAAGCTATATCGCCAAGTGTGATATATGTCAGCGAGTCAAGGCAGGACATCAAAGACCCGCTGGATTGTTGCAACCTTTGCAAATTCCGGAATGGAAATGGGATTCTGTAGGTATGGACTTTATCACTGGACTACCTACTTCTAGTAGGGGAAATGACTCTATTTGGGTCATAGTGGACAGATTGTCCAAAGTCGCCCATTTCTTGCCCGTTAAAACCACCTATCAGAGTTCGAAGCTAGCAGAGTTGTACATCGCTAGGATCGTTAGTTTGCACGGAGTCCCCAAGAATATCGTATCGGATCGAGGAACTCAGTTTACCTCGAGATTCTGAAAGAAGGTCCAGGAAGGTTTAGGAACCCGCCTAGATTTCAGTACCGCGTATCACCCTCAGACCGATGGACAAACGGAGCGAGTAAACCAAATACTCGAAGATATGCTTAGAGCATGTGTGCTAGAATATGGATCCAAGTGGGAAGACTGTCTGCCGTTTGCAGAATTTTCCTACAACAATAGTTACCAAGCCAGTTTGCAAATGGCCCCATTTGAATTCATGTACGGAAGGAAGTGCCGCACCCCTTTGAACTGGTCGGAAGTAGGAGAGAGTCAAATTTTCGGACCCGACATCCTACGAGAAGCAGAAGAGAAGGTTCACAAGATTCGAGAGCATCTCAAGACAGCCCAATCCCGACAAAAGAGTTACGCCGACAAGAGACGTCGAGACCTCGCCTTTAACATTGGAGACTTTGTTTACCTGAAAGTGTCGCCATTGAAGGGAATGCAGCGTTTCCAACTCAAAGGAAAGTTAGCCCCCAGATATATCGGACCTTTCAAAATTTTGAACCGTCGAGGAGAAGTATCGTATCAACTCGAGCTACCAGAAGAGATGTCAGCAGTGCACAATGTGTTCCATATCTCGTTACTTCGCAAATGTCTCGAAGTCCCCGAGAAGACCGAAGTGTTCAAGAATATCGATCATAGGACCATAGAGATCAATGATGACCTGACCTATCCCGAAGTACCCATCCGTATATTGGAGGAAGCTTTTCGAATGACCAGAACCGGAAGCATCAAGTTTCTCAAGATTCAGTGGAGCAACCACACAGAAGAGGAAGCTACCTGGGAACGCGAAGATCACATCAGGACGGAGTTTCCAGATCTCTTCAAATCCTAGGTAATCTTTTCGTCCTTTTTCAAATCTCGGGACGAGATTTTGTTTAAGGGGGGAAGGTTTGTAACATCCCAAAAATATCAAACTTAGATCAACAAAACACTAATCCTAAAGTTTAGGGTTAACAAAAACTTTTCTAAATCAATTCATGAAAGCATGTATATGTGTATGCATGAATTTTGAAATTCTTAAAAACCACTTTGTTGTGTGATCCATTGCTTGTAAAATGTTTCTTAGGTGAAAAGAACATCATCTAAAACATTCCCCACACTTTTCCTAAAGAAAAATAAGTCAAAACCAATATATTAAGTGAATGGTCATTTTGACCAATTTAACTCCCATGCCTACTTTGGCTGTCTCAAACTTTCAAAACCTAACAGAAACTTTTCTGGATCTTTGCACCCCTTGAATGTACTCATAACAAAGTATCAAGGCCCACCTTGTGATCATCCAGAAACTTTCAAATGCATAGTAATGACAACTCAAAATTGAATCTTCTTCATATGGGAAGATCCCACTTTTTCAAAACCCACTTAAACAAGCTCAATTTTCAAAACCCAAGCATCTGCAGACTCACCAGAACCAATCTAGCAAACCCACCAAAAATCATTTCAAAATTCAAAACTTGATTTCATGCGGCCATTTCATCAAACAGCTTGCAGACACAAATCAAACAAAACACAAAACACTATAGTATGCAGTGTTTTGAGCCTAACTTGTTCCCTAGTTAGCTCTCGCACAATCCAGTAGATCATATAGAAAGGTTAGACCAGCACTAGCACCCCTGTGAGCTTGCCATTGCCATTAATGGTGAACAGCCGAGCACCTCAATGCCACCCCATAGTCAACAGCAAGCTAGAGGAAGAACTAGCCGTGCCAACCTTGTCTGGGAGGCAGCCCACCGTCCACCGCCACTGCCTGTCCCAGCCGCGAGTGTTGCCAAGCCCTGGACCACGCGCACAAGACACGCCCAGACCATGCCGAGCGTGCGCCAGAGCGCCACCCTCGACCACCACCCACAGACCGCGCGCCGCCCTCACCGCGCGCACACACGATCACCACCGACCCAGGAGACCGCCAGACATCCCCGTTTAACGCCCGCGCCAGCCACCAGCCACCGCCCGCCGTCGAACGCCGCCTCTGCCGCGCAGAGCACCGCCCGTTCCAGACCAAAACCACACCGCCCCATCCCTCGCGACCATGTCGTTGAGCATCGCCAGGAGACACACACCGTCCCCTACCTTTGCCCATGCCATTAGCTGCCTGTAACGTCGCCTCCGACGAGCTCACCTTGCGCCCCGACGGTCCCCTCGCTCGACTATAAATAGAGGCCACCCCGCACGATTTCTTCACACCATCTCACTCCCCTCTCCTCACTGATCGTGCCACACCATTCTCAGAGCAAGGCGAGCACCACCCCGCCGGAATTTCACTGGAGCCTGCCGCTGCCGGAGAAGAAAGGAGCCAGCGACTGGAGCCGCCCCAGGAGAAGCCACCGGTACCAGGAGGTTCGCCATCGTCGACTTCGTCGTTCGCCCGCCTCGCCGACCCTCGCCCATACTCCGGTGATCCCCAGCACCCCTCACTGGCCGCGCTAGGTTTCGTTCTCGCCGGAGCTGTCTCGCGTCGACGATGACCCTCAGCCGTTGGATTAGAACCAGATCAAACGAACCACGTTGCCCCATACCGCTTCGCCCAGCCCCGTGTCACTGACGAGTGGGGACACCCACTTAAGCAGCCCGCGGGAGCACTGCGCTTAGAAGGCCGGCCCGTTAGAATTTCCCGCGCAGCCCAACAATTCAAATTAAATCTTTTCTTTTTAATTTCAAACACACTTCTGTACCCAACTTCAAAAATCAACCCAGATCGATTTAGTGCACCAAATTAGATGAAACCAATTTTGTTGGAAAGGTCTGTGAATGCTTAATCCAAGCCCGTTGGATTCAAGTCATTTGGATCTGTAGATCACCCTTAGCAAAAATGACAAGGCAGAAGCTTTTCTGCATTCAAACATTTTTTCAAATTTAAACCACAATAGCTTTTGAGTTGATTCCAACTCTCAAAAATCACTTTCAACCATACCTTTCAGAATATATAAAAATATATATAGGTTACTTGCAGAAATAATGTTCAAGGAATAAAAGAATGCTTCATAAGCATTTCTAGCCACTTTAATTAATTAAAATAAAAGGGTAAAACCTTGTTAAATTGTGACACCACTTTAAATCACATTCCCATGGACTACAACATGTGGTGATGACATGTGTCAACATGATCCCATGTTTAGTTTGGAGAATATTAAATCTTAAGTAGTTTTTCAATGAGTAGAAATTACTTTTCTAAAATAAGAAGACTTAACCAATCCTTAACCTTGTAATGTTAGAGATGATGCTAGATCATCTATAGGACCCTTGTGTGTGATGATTGCAAGTAGTTAAGTATTGTTTGGTGATTGTGTACCTCGTATTTATTCATAGACGCTAGTACCGACCAAGGCTACGAGGAAGAAGGAGGATACTACGAAGAGGAAGCCGAGGAGAACTTCAACCACTGCTCTGCACAAGGCAAGCTTATACTGATATTGATGCAAGCTATACTACCAAGTTTACCATGCAAGCTAACCTTGCAAGATACTATACCTATGCAAGCAATAAGACACCCTATTGTTGCCACAACCCATGCTTGTGATATGATTACTATATGCCCTAAGCGTATGTAACCATACCCACTTGCTAAACCAATCCTAGTTTTATGGCAAGCTTCTTACTTTATTTCTTTATCAAAGTTTACTTAGAGGCTACCCAAGAATTTTGGTAGATACTAGACAGTTGTGCTGAAGGTTGCATAAAGAGCATTAAAATTTGGCCTAAGCTAGAAACCTTGATATCAGCTTATGATATAAGGTTGGACTTAGTTGCAACTCCACTAGTTACCACCCTCTATAGTACTACTACCCCCCTGTAGATGCTAGTGCTAAGCATAAAACTTGATCAACTTTAGATGGGAATACTTGGTGGAAAAATGGTTATGAAAACCTTGGAATGATGGATCATTCTATTGAAATGTTTTGGACATGTGTTTTCCAAACACTTGATGATTTTGGTGATGAAAATGTTGAGGCATGAGCCTTAGCCCTTTATAAAACTGATGGTTGTCTGGATGCGATACCATTCCAATTTTATCGTACAACCACAATACCCGAATATTGGGTAGGGCTTGATGGAA
This sequence comes from Avena atlantica, assembly GCA_910589765.1. Taxonomy (NCBI): domain Eukaryota; kingdom Viridiplantae; phylum Streptophyta; class Magnoliopsida; order Poales; family Poaceae; genus Avena; species Avena atlantica. The sequence goes on along the minus strand of OU342736.1, from coordinate 494,420,898 downwards.
ACTTATATACCTTAGTATTAGTTCCCTCACGGCCAAGGTCTGAGCTGAGGCTACCTTGTGAAGATTGTCCACCTGTGCAGTACCCAGATGACAGTGGTCATGTTGGGAGGCCAAACTCACAGGAGAGGTGCTTATACTAGGAGTGTAATTGAAGGTTAGGATTGATTATCCGCATACTGAGTATGGTGAATTCAGGATTTGTTCCTGACGGATGTATCGAATGTTGTGGTGAAAGTGTACAATCTCTGCAGAGTGTCAAACTATTCGAATAGCCGCGTCCGCGGTTATGGACAGTTGGAGTGGCCATACTGTTCCCACTCCGTCAGTACTTTCAAAATGACTTGTGAACGACTTGAGACTTTGGCTTGGCCACAACAGAGTTGTGACTAGAAATACAAGATCCCACTTAGGAGTTATAAAATTGTGACTAGCTTGGGAACTTAGTAGTAATAAATCTGGCTTTTGCAAACAACCCTAGAGCCTAGTGTCCTATTATCCAAAACCCCCTTTTATTGTTAGTATTAGTTTGCGAGTACTTAAAGAGTACTCATGGCTTTGTCCCTGGCTATTCCCATGGCCAGACTATGAAGAGGAGTACCTGGAGGATGGACCCCAGGACGGTTACGACAACTAGGATCATCTCCCATCGTCAGCATTGCCTGTGACCCCGAAGATGGAGCCTCGCCTACGCTACCGTTACTATTCCGTATTCCGCTGCTTGATGTTGTATTAAGGACTGGATCATGAGATCCCTATTTGTGTAAGAACTTATGTATCGTTGTAATGGATGAGTACTATGGTATCCAATTCTGTTATGTCTCGCAAAAATGGTAATCCTGGGATTGCGATGTATGGCATAACAGGCATCTAGGATTGAAAAATCCGGGTGTTGACAATTAA